>MU889559.1:0-17301 GCA_036418205.1 Ostertagia ostertagi
AAGTGTGAGCAGCACAGCTGAGGCTTAGATTGTAGGCACTGAAAAGGTGGTCTCAGCGAGTACAAGTTAAACAATACTCTACTAAACAACAGAACCCTTTTGCGAACTCGCAAGCGCACTTGTACCATTTATGAAGTCAACTTCGCAACAGTTTCACAGCTATTACTCTATCGCTCTTCTAGAGGACGGAGATGGTGTAGTGGCAAGTGGCGCGCTTACCACGCGAGCGGTCCGGGGATCAAATCCTGGGTCGTGAGTCGCCCGGGCCAACCAAGCCTTCCATCCCTCCGGGGTCGGTTAATTGGTACCAGACTTGTCTGGGAGGATAAAAACACTGACTTGTACATCGGCTGGCCCCCGCAAGTCATTGTATAGGCCACATCGCATTCAAACGCCACTACGAATGTACAAATGGAAGTAGAATGCGTGCCGCATCCCAAAAAGGGATTATCTCAACGGCAAATGCTAAAATTTTTTATCCTTCCATACTCTTTTAGGCTCAAACTGCACTCGGCCAAACTTGAAAGTATTATTACCACTCATGCAGCTCGTCGATCGTTGTGCACTCGTTTTGTGAGATGAAATTGGGGATGGGAGACAGATCCCCTCACCAGAATTGGTCACCTACGAGCGCCTACCCTTTTCTGTCAGACACATCAACAGAATGGGCAAATTTTCTCTTATATCTCACATCAAATGCATCGGCTAAAACTCGTCAACTGATGGTGACTGTTCTCTCTAATTATTTACTCGACATGTTGTTTCCACTACACAATGGAACTCAATCCTTTGTTAGATACGTCACGCCAGACTTCACTAGGACATTCATTCAAAAGCTATCTCTACCGCGAGCTAGCTAATCCTTCAGTCATTTTAATGCCTCTCGCGTTGGAACTAAATTAGTGTCACACTATGCGTGAAGAAGTTCTTAGGCAAACGCCGTTCATGTTTCCCACTCGGTCTTCAGGATGGATCACGAGCGTGATATGAACGGTGCAGGACTGCATCCTACATCACTTGACTAGCATCTCTCTGGTACACCATGAAATTACAATTATAATCGGAACCTCTTCCACTGTGAGATCTTACAACTTCCTTCCCACTGCTATTTCGCAATAACCTCTACACCCACGTGGAGATGACGAATCCTTTCCATGCGCACTACGCTTGCGCATTGGTGTGCAACGCATTTGGTTAGTTCGGAATGTGTTGGATACGGTGGTGACCACGTACGGGTGACCTCGGTTTGGGTGGCGCTCGCGGCGCCTATGGCGCTATAAAACGCCGCTCGACAATGTTGAAAAAGTTAATGTGAATTAGCGATCAGAAGGTGGCGTGATTCTTCCGTTCACAACCCTCGTCATCCGCCCACCGGCTCTACCTTCTACCTCTTCACGGGAGCCTTGAACACTGTTCGGACTAGACCTAAAGTTCCCATGTGCAAAATGTTTCGTGCGTTACTCACATTAATATATTAGATTTGCTTACAACTTGGGCGTCTTTCCTTATGACACTGGAACTTGTGTTGTGCTGTTCTGGTCATAAAAGGCATTTTATTGTAAGGGGTTCTTCTAGACGGTGGTGAATAGAACTGGCTAGATCAGTTTTCCTTTGAAACTCACCAGAAACAGTAGAAGAAGCCCAACTAATTTGTCTACCTTTAGTTTTTCAGCTCAATCTTTTTGTCACAATAAGTAGTATATAGACAACAAGGAGTCAGCCTTCTGTAGTTCGGTGCTTTGCTCACCCATTCTCAATTCCGAGCCTCACCCTGCGTCATCAGAAAATAACGAGCGAAGCCAGTTTTTCGAGAGCCCTTTTCAAACATCCTGCACTGAGCTTTTCCAAATTTGTGGAGGCGTTGAATGAGCGTTGTGCTTATGCGAAGAACGAGAATTATTTGGTATCCGAGTGGGTGTTTTTACATTCCTAGAGAAGTTAGGCACAATTTCGACAGCGCCGGACCAACAGAATACCTGTTCGCCCAGGACACTGATGGTACTATGCGAGCTAACACACCCCTTGTTATCGACATCTAATTCCTCCGCTCACGAAGTATGAATGCTTGAGGTAGTCTTTTTTGATGCAATGCAACAGGTAAATGCAGGTCAATTGAACGTCCACGTTCCGGTGCCTGTGCAAGTCTATCAGGAAGGACTCATCAATAATCATATTCTTTCTCTGAATTGCAGTCGGTTCGTTTTTCGTTTGCTTTTTGTTTATGCCCTCTATTTCGGGAAACGAGAAGAGTGTCGAGTGCAGACCACACACCACAAGTGACGACGGCCAAGAAAAAATGGCTTTTTTTTCTTTTTCTTGGCCGTCGTCACTTGTGGTGTGTGGTCTGCACTCGACGCTCTTCTCGTTTCTCGAAACAGAGGGTACGTTTTTCCTATGTATGCTTGCGTGGGCGTTATCATTTTAGCTCTTTCATCCAACATTTCTGTTTCCTATGAGTGATCTCGCTCAAACTCATGGCCAGCATTCTTGTGACAACTTTCGCGACACGAACTGCGGCGTAAAACAGCAGTTATCCAAAAAAAACAAGTCAAAGCTAAAGCTTTCAGCCTCGCGGTCATTGCCGATATCGGCTAACCGGCTCAACACGTTATACGTGTGAGTGCTGATAAGCTATGGTAACTTTACCATCAAAGCTGAGTTGGGTGAAATGGTGCCCCGGTGGTGTAACAGGTAACAATTGCCTAAAACGAATATCTTGCTATCCATTGTCGCCTGTTTTATTTTTGAAAATCTGATTTTCTCACTTGGAGATTCTTCCACCCATTCGTGCTCTATTTTCGCTCATACATTTGGCTCGCATAAAACTTACTTGTTCTGGGTTTCAGCAAGAAATGCTCAGCGGTGGGTATACGATTCGCCTAGTCATGTTTATGTCGACGACAATCGGAGCCTTAGCACGGGTAGACTTCGACGATTGGCACTGTGGGAGCAGCGACTTCACACGTCGAATGTCCTATGAGAGTATAACAGAGAAGTGTGAAAGCATTATGTGTTAGTCGAATTTTCAGTTTTCTTTACCACTTTCATCGTAATTGGTATTGAGGCAGCACGGTGCCCAGGAGGATCCCCCTTATATGTAGTTGCTTCGGTGGTTTTGTAGAACCACCGCTAAGGTTAAGTTCTGACTGTCGATTGAAAAAACTATGGAAATTTCAATCCCTTCCGGGGATGCGCCATGCACCACACCCTCCTCAGAATCGCAGTGTTATGAATATTATCTGACTTATACAATAACTATCAGCGCTTCTGATATATGTCGTTCTCGGAAAGGTTTCCGGTCCCATTTAATCGATCCCTGAGAGGCGTGGTTGGCTTGGATGAAATCCCTGCTTTCTGACCCTCGGACCATGCCGCACCCTACTGCTGCTCCACCCTCGCCCCAGCCTAGAAGCCATCAAGTAGGTGAGAAAAGAAATGTATACGTGGCTTTGCGAGGAGAATTTGAATCAAGCCTAGGGCTAAGTGCTCAGATCCGTACGCAAACGTTCACACCTGACCATGTACTTGGCGTTCGCCTCTGTATCGCTTTCGCTGGTTTTTTGCCAGAGCAGTAGGTTACACTCTTGACTAATCGACACGGTTCATTTGGTTGATTCGCATTAGCGCACCGCGTTACTCTCACGTGTTTCATTAGATCTTAGCGAGACGACAATGAAGCGATACGGATCTTTTCGTATTAGAGAACCATCATGTGATTTTTTTGTTGTTGGGCGAAAGTGTAGTGCATCTAGGGTGGGTACCAATCAATTAGCAATGGAATTGTTTTCCATTTCGATGGAGAATTCATCTCCTTGAATGGTCTTCGAGAGGAATATCGAAGAAAGGGTGCCAAGACAGTTGCGCAGAAGATTAGTGCCTTTCGATTAATGTAGCTTGTTCGCAATTCCAATGGCATGCTTCTGTAGCCGGAAAGGAAACCGTAGAACTTAGCAGCATGCATACCAAGCATTCCTTTTCATTCATTTCACGAATCTCTTAATTCCACGCGCTCATAGATCAAATCTCCTAACTTCTACAGTCGTCACTGCATTGCCTTCAGGCTCCGGAGCTGCTTTGTGAAAAAGGGAATGATACTCAACGTTGGTTGACTCTTCTGCGGTGACCAAAACCCATCGAAGGGATGTGATTACCGTATAAAAAATTGGTGTAACTTTTTGGTCTGAGTCAGTAGGATTTCCCTGGTCCTGAAAGTGGCGTCATCAGCCTTTGCGCCTCATCTGATGGGCCCACTATGGCCCTCCTTCTTGATAGGGCTAAGCCAATAGGGTACTAGAATCATTCTCCTTGCATGGGGGTCAGTTTTTATAAGGGGCAAATATATATTAGGTTGTCCCGAAATTAATGCCGGTTTCAATGTCTCATACTTTATTTGATATTTTTCCGAGAAATTTCCATACGATTGCTGTACTATTGCATATCGTTGGAAAGCCCATTTCATTCTCTTTCTTGCACGGCCATTGTATTTTGATGGGACTCGGGCCTCACTTTTTTTAAGGTTTGAAGTGAAGGCGTCAAAGTAGTGGTTTGAGCAGGTTCACTTCTATGAGTTGAAATTTGGAGAGGGTGCTGTGCGGACAGCTCGGAATAGGGATTACGACATTCTCCTCTTGACGGTGTCCGTTTGGAGAGCCGGCAAGAAGAGAATTTTCAACCAATGTACGGCAGCCAGCAGCATAAACCTTGAGCAGGGCGCAGACTGAAAGTTTTCGGGGAGGCCAGGGGCCGTATGCAACAAGCCCCGAAGGTCTTCGGGGATATATCCCCGAAGTCGTATGCAACAAGCCCCGACGATCGTCGGGGATATATCCCCGAAGTCGTATGCAACAAGCCCCGACGATCGTCGGGGACATATCCCCGAAGTCGTATGCAACAAGCCCCGACGATCGTCGGGGACATATCCCCGAAGTCGTATGCAACAAGCCCCGACGATCGTCGGGGACATATCCCCGAAGTCGTATGCAACAAGCCCCGACGATCGTCGGGGACATATCCCCGAAGTCGTATGCAACAAGCCCCGACGATCGTCGGGGACATATCCCCGAAGTCGTATGCAACAAGCCCCGACGATCGTCGGGGACATATCCCCGAAGTCGTATGCAACAAGCCCCGACGATCGTCGGGGACATATCCCCGACGACCTTCGGGGCTTGTTGCATAGGGTCGTCGGGGAGGATTCGTCGGGGATGAATCCCCCTAGTCTCGACTAGGGGGATTCATCCCCGACGGCCTCCAAACGTACGTGTTACTTGAGCTAACTCAGTGGTCAGTCAGTTGGACTGTCGACGCGTAAGGCTGCTTTCATAGCAGGGTCAACCGTCACGTTCGAACATTTTCGGGATTTTTGCGACCCCCTAGCTCTCGAGGGGGTCCAGTTGCGACCCCCTGTTTTTGTTAATAAGAGTGCTAGACATGAATCCGTTGCGCCAGAAAGCGTCTGCGCGTCGTCGCGTCGGCCTTGGAGCGCGGCAGGTATCACCCGGGCGCTGGAAGAACGGGACGCGGCGAAGAAAAAATTTTAGAGGGGAATAACTTTCTTGGGACGTACTTTTTTTGACTTGTTGAGGTAGATTTTGACTGTGCCTGAGGTGCGCTTTCAGAAAACTACAAGGGATTGCCTAACTCTCCGGAAAGTACTTCTGTTAGAAGTGGAAAACCCAAAATTCTAAGAAGGCGCACCTTCAACTTTGAAGGCCCATAAAATCTTTCGTATGCGACCTTTTGGAAATCTGTAAAAAGTTTCAGAAACTTCAAATATTTCTCTAACAAAATAGTATAAAAAGTTTAGTGATTGTCCCCTTTTCAAAAAATTGTCCCGTTCGAACATTTTTCGTGCAAAAGCGAGTTTTTGGGCTTTCAGCGACCATAACTCACTTCATTTTCATTTCTGTGATGCACTTTTTTCATGGGGTGAAAGTACAGGGATTTGCTCTTTCTGACAAGCACCAAACGTTTTTCAAAATCCATTTTCCGAGAAAATCACACGTTCGAACATTTTGTTCCCATAGGTTTTTGAGCAGCACATGCGAGTTTTTGAGCTTTCAGCAATAATAACTTCCTTCAAAGAACTTGTTGGGGAGGGGCGAAGACATTTTTGAAGACTACGAGATTTCTGCTTTCTTATGTGTTTTACCGTTGTCTGGAAGAATCGTCCTCAGAAAATTAGGTCCCGAAGAACTTTAATTTCAGCCCCGAGAAGTCAAACCTTTCATAGGGATGCATTCAACTGTTCTTTATTCCTCAAGGAAAACACCGTAATTTGCCTAAAACTGTCTCTCTGTGCATAATTAATCGAATCTAATGCGGTCTGCACAAACAATTCTTGCCCTCGGATACGCCACGCACGCGCCTGTGGCTGACAGTCCTCGAAATTGCGACCCCCTTCCGACCAAAATGCGACCCCTTCGTTCGAACAGTTCGAACGGACGGTTGACCCTGTTTCATAGTCTGCGATCCGTGCCGTCCGCGCCGTCCGCGCCGTCCGTGCGGACCGCTCGGACAGGGTGAAAAACGTCAACATGCGCTCTGGCGCACAATTGCGTACTTAGCACGCACTTGGCGCCTCCCTCGATCGATAACTCGATTTCGGTGCATTTTTCAATGTTTGTGAATATGTGATGCGATATTGATGAGAAATCACTCAGTTCCCTTACCCTGCGGCACGCGCAGACGTTATCAGCGAAAAAGCGAGCTCTAGAAAGATAGTTCATTTGAACAATCAGCAAAGCGCACTGATTAACTTACCGACTTACCGAAACATATCGACTAAGGCAAGAATGAAGAAGTCTCAACTAAAAAACATGAATGAACGCACACCACATATTCACAAACACTTGATATGTCACGAAACATTGAAAAATGCACGAAATGCACCCACCGAAATCGAGGTATCGATCGAGGGAGGCGCCGACTGCGTGCTAAGCACGCAATTGTGCGCCAGAGCGCGTGTTGACGTTTTTCACCCTGTCCGAGCGGTCCGCACGGACGGCGCGGACGGCGCGGACGGCACGGATCGCAGACTATGAAAGCAGCCTTACGCGTCGACAGTCCAACTGACTGACCACTGAGTTAGCTCAAGTAACACGTACGTTTGGAGGCCGTCGGGGATGAATCCCCCTAGTCGAGACTAGGGGGATTCATCCCCGACGAATCCTCCCCGACGACCCTATGCAACAAGCCCCGAAGGTCGTCGGGGATATGTCCCCGACGATCGTCGGGGCTTGTTGCATACGACTTCGGGGATATGTCCCCGACGATCGTCGGGGCTTGTTGCATACGACTTCGGGGATATGTCCCCGACGATCGTCGGGGCTTGTTGCATACGACTTCGGGGATATGTCCCCGACGATCGTCGGGGCTTGTTGCATACGACTTCGGGGATATGTCCCCGACGATCGTCGGGGCTTGTTGCATACGACTTCGGGGATATGTCCCCGACGATCGTCGGGGCTTGTTGCATACGACTTCGGGGATATGTCCCCGACGATCGTCGGGGCTTGTTGCATACGACTTCGGGGATATGTCCCCGACGATCGTCGGGGCTTGTTGCATACGACTTCGGGGATATGTCCCCGACGATCGTCGGGGCTTGTTGCATACGACTTCGGGGATATATCCCCGAAGACCTTCGGGGCTTGTTGCATACGGCCCTGAAGGTACTTGGGAAGGTAAGAAAGCTGGACAAGTGGGTACCGCATGAACTGACTGAGCAGCAGCAAAGTCACCTTGCAGGGATCTTGGCACAACTTTTTTTACTCAACAAAAATGTCCGACTCTGGAACTTTTCGTCATCCTCGACGGAAATAGGACCCTTCGCTATAGAATAGAGCAATTTTCCAAAAATCTAAACAACTACGAACATCAAAAACTTTTTCCAAAGTAGAATTTCTACAAGGTGAGGACCATGCTGATGGTTTCGTGGCCTTCCGGAGTAATGATGCATCGCAGCTTTCTGAGCCCAGGTGATTTTGGTAGAGCATGAATGTCTGTCCATAACATCGATATAATGCTCCGTAAAGAAAGGCCTCTAACCAGAAGAAGGAAAAGAACTGTTCTCCATGTTGACGCCCAGCCACATGTCGCACAAAGGTCTTCGTAAGAAAGGGATAAATCAACCTATCCAGCTTTGCTTCTTACAGTGCATTCGCAGGATCTCACCCTCACCAACCTCCTGTTTTCCGGCAATCTCGACAGCTTCTTGGGGAGAAAAAGATTTGAAAACCGAGACATGATGGAAAAGACCTTGGCCGATATTTGAGCTTCTATTGTTCCTGTATCTCAAGTTCGTTAATTAAACCAGTACGCTTCCTGTTAAGAAAAATGAGTAGTTTCCAACACTTTTTTGAATTACTGAAAATGTTGAGTTTGAGCTGAGATATGTTGCTTTGAAGACGGAGGTCAAAAACCGGCATTAATTTCGGGACAACCTAATAAATGGATTTAACAACAACATCTGAAATTAGTACCAAATTTGACGTTCTCATTTTTGATTCTTTTAGTGGCTGTGAACCATTGCTGTGTTGTGCATGACGTCTGCTACACGCATCAACTGGGACAAGAGCAATGTGACGAGGAGTTCTGCGGGTGCAATCGAGTGAGTTCACTTTTAGATCATATAACCGTACGTGTCTGATTGTATCGAGTTCCTACTCTTTGTTGATCTCTTGTTGACATTTGTAATTTTGACTCTTGGTCAGGAGTTGCACTCTTGTTCAGAACTGTGGCTGGGGACGAATAGGTGTTCTATTCGATTAGTACTATACGGCCAAGAGGTCAAAAATGAAGTGAACGAAAAGGATCATCTCCACCAATTTCTGAAGATTGGTGCAACATTCCTGAAGAAGTGCTGAAGGAGAGGGTGTCCATCAATTCAAATACACATTAGTATTAGATCTGGAACCAAGATATGTATTAAATGGTTTGTTTGTTCTGCTCCAAATATCCTTGTACGACCCAATTTTGAGGCCTAGTGCCCTTAACGAGCCCATAGACCCCATTTTTGTGACTAATAGTTACACATGGGAATTAACGAAAAAACCAGCCTTGGCGATCGATGTATGTACATTCCACGTTAATTTTCCATTGAATCAGCAGAGTTGGTTTTAAGCGATTTGAAACTCTTGAAATTTTTTGGTCAAAATATTCTTCAACGTCAATTACCAGAATATTTATTTGATGAAACTGTAGTTGTAGATATCTGCTCCGAGACATTTTGCAGTCGTTCATTTGCGAATTTTTCTTAACAAGGAAGGTTTTCAGGGTGTGCCAAGCTTTTCAAAACGGTCTTTTGCATGATATAGAGGCACATGCGGGAACCACAGAACCATGGTTAATTTTTCCTGAACGGCCCTCTGAATACCAGAAAAGGGGGTCCCTAGTCACACCTTTTTCACCAGTTTTTCAATCAAAGTCTATTTGTAAGGGTTACTGACGTTCCTAATCATGAATATTGGTACTAATTATTCATGCTAACTCCATTTTGCGCGGGTAATTGAACGAAGGAAACAAGTAACAAACACGAAATGCAAAAACTTGTCACCACAAGGAATCGAACTAGGGACCCCTTTTCTGGTATTCAGAGAGCCGTTCAGGAAAAATGAACCATGCTTCTGTGGTCCCCATATGTGCCCCAATGTCATGCAAGAAACCATTTTGAAAAAGCTTGGCACACCCTGAACGACCTCCCTTGTAAGCAAAGATTCCGAAATGTTGTCACGCATTTAGCAGAAGAGCGAAAACACCAAAACCAACATAAGCATCTGTCGAAATCCTAATCCGTATAAATGCAGAATCTGCAAATTCCCTTGCACGCCTTTACGCTTTCCGGGACATATAATGTCCTGTGAGCAGGAACCAAACATATGCTCTATTCCCCATTTGGCGCCGTGCTAGTGGAGGACGTGCTTACGATTGCTTTGAAACCTTCCGTTTGGAACTAAAAGAAACTGCATTCAAGCCATGATAGCAATCTGCTATTTTATTTGATACACTCATAGATTTGATTCCTTCCGGTATTTTTTTAATAATTATTAAAATGTACCACTCAAAATTTCTTAGTCGTTTGCCACAATTTCTTGCAATGTCTTGAGGGGCCTAACTTCTTTCCTATACATTTTCGCCATTTCAAAGCCACTAGCGGGTTAGATCCTAAGAGCCAAACCTTCCCAGCGTGAGAAAGAAGGGTTCCCAGAGGCTGTAGGAAAAGAGGAATCTCCAAACGCAGGAGGTGCGACACGTCGCGACTTCGAAAATGTGAGTAGCGCCACTAACCATAAGAGCTCGCTTGTGAAGGCTGACCGTGCTCCCGATCTTACCAAGAGCTCGCATACGCGCCTGCGCCCTTCTCGCCTGTGCTACGTTCTCTTCGGGGTGTGGCGAGCGTTTCCTTCGCCTCCGCAGCGCTGAGTCTCTACCGTCATCACCCACGGCCGCCTCATCAGAGATGAATTTATGTTTCTATGCGCTGCTTTTCTGTTTTTCCCGCTCGATGTTCGCTCCTTCCTTGTTCTTGATTTCCAAACAAATAAAAAACGCGAATCAAAGTTCCAGTCTGCGAACCTCGTTGCCTTTACATAGATCTCGCTTTTTCCACGCAGGACTGTTTGCACCAAGATGAGCTGCAGCAATACCTCTTTCTGATAACATGATATGAAGAGTTTTGTCTTGTAATTTCGTGCGGGCTGACGGCATTTTTTGAACTGTAATGAGTAGGTTGCAAAAAGAGCGTGGGTTAGGGAACAAACTTTCCCAACTGTGACGCGAACCTGCACTTTTACTTAACGGGCAAGCGCCGCTGCTGATTACGCCTACGGATCTCCATTTAATTCCAACTCGTATGGTCATCGTTTCGTCCGGGTGTTTATACTTACCAAGTATTAGCCTCACAACTATAACTTCTTGAGCATGGTGAAAGCCTGCAACGAGTTTGACTTCGTTTTTGTTTTCTGGACTGCTGTTTATTGACTGCAGTGCGCCGTGCGAATGTATCACACCAATGCTATGTTGCAGAACAATAACTTGTCGCCCCGTTTTGGCAAGTAGTTGTTTGACTCAACTCGCATGCTTGCGATAATCGGTGAATCCAAGAGGAATCTTTTCACCGATTTTCAGCTTTTCCGAACGAAAAAGCTGAAAATCGGTTTTTGTGTCACTTAAAATCTTACCACTGAAACTCTTGTGGTGCGTGTCATAAATTTAAGTCTTCCTTGCAGAAGTGGATTTGGCAGTGCTGAAGGTTGAAAGGCTGAGTAGGGTCGTATTTTTTGGAAATGGATGGGGACGTATCTGGAGGGGTTTTTGACCATTATGATGAGAGGCTCCACGAATAAAGCGTAAAGTAGACGAAATTGGAATATCAGCTCTCTGAGCCATTATATACCTCCTCCGCCCTTCTTACCATCGACAGTCGTTTCGTTTTGAAGGCGAAAAAACGTTGCATGGCAGGTAAGATGGACGCTGATCAAATTTCTTACAATGTCATATGACAACGGACGCTTATCTGTATGTAACCACTCGCCATCTGATCTCAGCCGTTTAGTGAGCAGAGTAGCGCTACCTGTTGATTGGCAAGTATCATCGAATGAAAAGACGACCAAACAATCTCGAAAACTTAACCGGCATGAAAAGGTTCCATTTCTTGATTCCAGGCCCACTTTTCCATGTTTTCTCTCTTCGTACCGGAAGCACTGCACCACTCTATTATCTTCATCTCTAATGAGGCTGCCCTTAACCATCGTGCTAAATTGCTGCTCTTGAACGTCATAGAATTCCACAATCTCTCTCATCGTCTGAGTGTTCGGCAATGTGCGGCTTCAAGTCAGCTACCAGTTAACGAGAACATCTTTTGCAAGATCACTGAAATAATCTACCTATTGTCAATGGTCAAATGAATATTTCAGAAAGCTGCCATCATAAGACGTGACTGTTTGGATCTGCTCGAGGCCAGCTGCTCGTTAGTCCAACTATTCGGTTTCGGTGCATATCGCCACAGCGCGAACTACACAGGTGTATGATGCACTCAATCGTATAAGACTTGTGGGATAAGTCCGCTGCTGTCTATGTATACAACTCTTGTGGTAGAAGCCGGACGACCTCGCTTTTTCAAACACTACGCATACAGACGCCGACTCCCTAAAACGTTCATTTCAAGCAGATTCTACCAGGCTGGTCGGCCAATACGTGAACGTACGCTCAACTTTCCACCTTTCTCTTGCATTTGTTTTTTGTCCTGTGAATCCGGTTTACGGCACATCTGTGAACTACGACAGAATCGTAGGTGATGCTTAGGAACTGGGTGGCCAACAAATAAAGAAGACATAGCCATGTCGTGAATTCGTAACTGGAGATGTTCGATCAGTAGATTCAAGTGTTTTTTAGCCGAAAAGCAGAGTACTGGTGGTAATATTTTCGGAGTAAAGACGAAATTCACGTTGGAAGAGCCACCTCTTCCAAATCTAATTTAACGAATAGTGAATAGTGCACCACTAAAGAAAGCGAGAAACCTGGAGCACAACGGACCTAGACCCGAGAGAGAAATGGGCACCCCTTCCTTGCCTGGTGGATTTGGACAATTGATAAGGCTCTCGAATCACTGTTGCCTCTTCTACACCATCGTCCTCGCATTACGTCATCTAATCCTCGCCACCCGTATAAGAGCTGCAGGGGCGGTGTGTGCGTGATGTTTGATCAGATGATCGGTGGGCGTGCACTGGCCCACCGCGCCAAGATTGAGCCTTAATAGGTCGCCGAGGTCAACTCCTTCGGTGCCATTTGCGCTTCGAGTGCACCCTTACGGAAGTCCGCGGGTCCCTCAAAACTAGGTGAATTACTCCTTTCTTCGATCTTCATTCTGCTCGTGAATTCGTCTTAAGGCAATGTGCGAGTTCATGTCGACGAAAATGCGCGCCCGGAGCGGTGTTCCTCACAAAGGGAAGTCAAGAGCAGCCAAAGAATAGTACTGCACGAGCTCACTGCATTCATTAAGGCGGCGGAAACTAACTAAATTGAGAGACGAGTTTTGGTCAGCAAAATAAGTTTTTGCGCTCTCGCTGCCAGTTACATTCGAGGAGCGACACTGACACGACCTCTGTGGAGCAGCTCACCACGTAAACCTCGAAAGCTGCGCTTCTGGTATAAGGTTATGGTTGTAGCATAGGTCTTCAAACTGTCATTTGGTGGTCATCCACAGTGACGTCGATTCGTCCAAAAGAAATTTGGGTTTGGGCTAAAGAAGGGTCCAGGGCATATCATATTACATGATATATCCATAACGCTAATTTATTCTTTCAGCGACATTGTCGTCCTGCGCACTTCAACATAATTTGTGTGAGGATTCGCCAAATGAATGTGCCCAGACACTTTCCGAATGTTTACTCGATGCGGCTAGCGTAGATGGAAGTGAGTCTTGTCGCGAAGCTGTGGCAGTGATGTCCAGTGCAGCACTGAATGGTGAGGAGCCGCAGAGAAAAAATTTGTCTTTGCACCTAGTTTCATTCTGTTCCAAATATTGTAGCATTCGAATAGCGATTGTTTTTTCAGAAGCCGACAAATGGCAGAATTTCTTCAGGAATCGACTCTTCCTAGGATCGGATATACTGGTGAGCTATGGGTAGAACTCCTTATTCGCTGTAGCATCCTACTAGACCTGTCCAAATTAAGCTAAAAACAGTTGAATTCTATGAAAGGAGCTTTACATACTCAGTGTGATGGCTACAAGTTGCCGGAGTACAACTACCTAACCATGGAATGAAAGCGCCTGCCTCCATCCATCATGAAAGTATGGATACCTAGTTGACTGAGAATGAAAAAGTAAAACCGTCCATGAAACCTTTCCATGAAACCCTTACCTCTACCTCTACCTCCATCTTGATACGAGGAAGAGACGTCTCCAGACGAGTTTGAAGACGCAGCTGCACCGGTGTGATGCATCATGTATCATACCTATTGAATATATAGTCTATCCTTTGCTTTACGTCGTGAGCCACGTTGCCTGCGATCTTCAGCGCTAGGAACTGGGTTGACGAAAAGGCGGAGGGAATGACGTTGGCGCCTGTCCAGGCCTCATAGCATCTTTTTGAGGGCAATTTTTGCTTCAACAACACTTCATCTCTTCCCGACGACGATCCTTGCATCTTTTTACCTGATTAGTAGCAATTGTATGGACCCATCCGAGGCATTGTTGCTTTGAGTACTACTCTTCACTTGTCGCTTGGATCTTTAGTGCCGTCCTTTGCAACTTTTATTCAAGTCATGGTTGCTTCTGAATGCAATGCCCATCGTCTTCCTGTTCCATCGCGCACTGCAACTTAATTTGTGAGCGAGCCACTTACAGTACTCGGACTATCCATAAGCCTTGGAAGGAGGAAGGGGTTCTAAGGGAAGATGTGAGCAATTTTTGATTTCCCTGGCGCTTTGCCCCTCTCCTGAGCTTAGTTCTAGTGTAACTACCAGCGGTTTTCAACTGCCCTGTTTTCTGCGTCCCCCCCCCCCCCTTAAGGCCCATGAGCGCCTAATTTTTTGTTTGTTGGCCACGCTAGGTCAAAAACAAAATCCGCTACTACACATGCCCAACAGCTTGTTAACATCTGAATTGTCACTCGTTGATGTGATTTCGACTGCTAACGCCGAGGTTCCCCTGAATACGGATATAATAATATATGTGATGTTCAAATTCAATGAGTTTCTTCGTTTATTTTCAATAATGTTTTTCTTCCAGAAAATGCTTATGGGCGCCTGTTTGGTGGCGTTGGTGTATTTTGTTCTACGACTGCGTAACGCCACGAAGTTCGACGAGAAATCGCTTAAATATTCGCCAGTCTGAATTGGCAACAAACCGTTACGTACCGATCCTGTCCGTAGCACTGACACTTTAGCACGTTATCGATTGATCTCAGACTTATGGGACAGCATGGATGAAGGAAGCGTCGGAACATATTGTGATATCACACATTTCGTATACATACTGCTGCAATAGATGTTACGAGTTGTTTCGTGTCTACACTTTTTGTGTGCTGCTGTATTTCTTTTTATGAATCAGGGGCACAGAGATCCTTCAACCGAAAATTGAGTCTTGGACCGAAACAGAAATAGCACGAAATGAGGAAATTCAAAGATCTGAGACCTGTGATCATACTGAAGCAAAAGAAAATATATACATAAATGGGGAGAAGTGTAAAGCTATGAAGTCCGAGGCCAACTTCTGCTCAGGGAGGAGTGATGCAAAAATAACATTCTGCATAATTATCGGACTGCCGATGGTGAAGTTGTAAGCGCTTGCAAACGTATTGTGCAGGGTCCAATTGAATACTTTCTTGGGCTGATGAAATATTCCGCTCCTCCACATAAGAATATTTTCATATCGTCTAACCTCCGCACGTCCTTGTACGTATCAGGTTGGCACACAATTTCTGAACCACTTCATATTTATTGCCGTAAAACCATATAAGAACCATTGAGGCTTCCCAACATGCCCTGCAAGGTAGCATACACACTAATATCCGAAAAGCAGCCGTCTCGTTTGCCCCTTGCCTTTCATTTTAGCTCGCTTTCTTATACTCTTTTAACTAGGTGCGTTTCATTTAAATTCAGAATTCACGATGAAAAGTTAGCTCATTGAAAATGAGGGTAGAGGTGGTAAGTGATTTAGAGATGAGGAAGAAATCATCGTGAAGGCCTGAACCAGGGTCAACCGTTACGTTGGACCGATATTGGAGCGACGTTGGACCGATGTTCACCGCTCTCCGCGCCGGCATTCACTCTCGCCACCCGCGAGCCGTCTGTGTCTCCGTGCGTACGTTCACTCTCGGCATTACTCTCGTCGTCGCGTTGGACTTTGTCCAACGGACGGTTGACCCTGCCCAGAACCCGAGAAATGGGACCCCTTCCTTGCCCGTTGATTTGCGCATTGATGCGACTCTCATCGCTGTGCCCTCTTCAACACTACGCTCTCTCTGCTATCACTCGCCACGTATAGACCTGCGGCGAGTGATTAGATAGTCGGTGGGCGTACCCCGCCAACCGCGCCAAGAGTGAGCCATGCTAGATCGCCGAGGTCAAATCTTTCGCTGCCAATTGCGTCGGTCAGCACCCTCAGGAGGTCCGCCTGTCTCCCAACTATGCAATTTCCCCTTCCTTCACCTTCGTTCTTATCGTGAGTTCCTCCTTTAATCCACGGTGCACCGGTGATTCACTGTACTTTTTAGCTTGGCTTTTTTCATTTAAAACTCATCCACAGTCGAATCACTCCATGAGTGGTTCGACGCTGGCTCGTTGCTTGACCCGACACTACTGGAAAAGAATCTTGACGGACTAACCCTCTTGTAAGAGCGCATTAGCGCGACACTGAGGCATCTAATTTGAACGGTAAAGATTTGAATAGGTAGATATCTATCACATGCTATGAGCTCAAATCAATTTAAAACACCATCTGGCATCGTTATCTTCCTTCTGGTTTTCCCACATTTCCTATCGATCATCCAGCTAATCACCGGTAATGTGGACTAGGTGTAGGGTGTCAACAAATCCACAAGCAGCAGTACCTGGCTCAAGCTGAAGTAGATTCGGGAGTTCGCGAAAAGCCTAACCTCCTCTGAGTCCGACACTTCCGAGATATTGGTGGAGCACGAGAGGGACCTTGCGCTGGGAACCGCCGCCCAGTAATACTAGGGTCACTGAAGAAGATCAAACATCTACAGCGTAATGGCGACGCGTTCAATTTGAAAGTAAAGCAAGACAAAGTCTGCTTTTTTCTGAGGTCGTTCGACCCCACCTTGCGAAGAAATTTCATAAAAAATTGGAGACCTTGGACCTACAGTTCTCTCAGCCTCACCATGTAGAGCTAACGTCGTGTAATCGAACGACTATCTGCTCCTCTGTCTAGATCACCTTTCTAGCGAAAAAATCTTACTCCAACCGCCACGACGTCAGAATCGACATCCAACTTTTCTTCAACCAAAACTCATTGGAACTTTACAAGGGAAGCATTAAAAACCCCTAGCGATTATAAAAATGCAGTAACTGCACGATCGTTAGACATATTTGCATCTGCTTCAAATTAAAGCTCCACCTCGTAGTATCTTGCTGTACACCACCACGGTGGCGCATAAGTTAAAGGAATCTTGCGCGGAAAAATCATGATTCTATTTCAGCCATAAATCACTGGCTTGAGACTCATTATCCACGATAATAGTGAAAAGAACTGAAGTATTGCTTTCGTTTTGATTAGAAATTCGAAAACTCGAAAAGGCTGCTACGCGTTCGAATTGCCCACGGACGTCTTTCACGAAT
>MU889563.1:0-19524 GCA_036418205.1 Ostertagia ostertagi
CCACCGTACTTCAGCAACCAAATTTTTTGCTTTTTTTAATGCTTCGCGCAGATATCGTGTTGTCACCTTTGAAGAGGATAGCTAAAGCATACTCTCCATTGGCTCATTGGCCTGGGTTAATATGATTTTTGTCCTAGTTGGAAACAGGATGAATTACAGTAATCTGTGCACCGTGCTACGGCTACTACAGTCGGTTTCGTGCAAATTTGCAGGGTTCACACTTTGCTCGGCATGACGGGCTTGGTTGACATGGCAGGGTTCTTCATCAGCCGGCCTGTCAACCTGGGCCTGACGCTGGTACTAGAACCATTTTTGCAATTTTTGCAGGGCATGGTTAGCCTCGGCAGGGATCGAACTCGCGGTTTTTAGAGGTGCAGACATGAGTCTAACCTCTTAACCACTCGGCTATCCCTGCCGTTCCTGATGGGCTTACTAATTTGTGAATATTCATACTGGTTCGGTTTGGCTTTTCTTACTAGTTGGAGGCAGTGTCATCCGTCCGTTCGCACTGTTCGAACGAATTGTCGCATTTGTGATTTTGGGAAGGGGGCCCGTATGTGTGGTTGAGAAAAGTCTTAGGTGACGCGCTACCCGACGAAGTTGGCGAAAGTTTCACGAAATAGGTTAAACTAGGCGAAATTGGTTGTTCGCCATTCCATGAACAAATTTACTCCTCCCCCCCCCCACCCCGCTCGGCGGCCGTTGAGCGGATTTTTCAGTGTCGATTGGTCCCAGAATGAAATGCTATACAAACAGTCACGATAGTGAGAACTGTAAATTGAGGTAGGGAGGAGGGTGTTGTGTTGGGAGAGCCTCCATACTGATGGTGATGGGTGGGGGGGGGGGAGGAGGGATGGCAAAATTTTTGGAAAAGTGCGGACGCTACGGTTGACCCTGGTGGGAGGTTTCCATTTAAAAGTTCGGTATAAGACTAGTTTGAAATCTGTTCTACGAGCATTCAGCTCACATCCAGTGTTCTCGTCTGGGCAAACGTATCGCATGGAATAAAGGATAAAGGATAAAGCATTTGCCGTTGATCAATCCCTTTTGGGATGCGGCACGCATTCTACTTCCATTTGTACATTCGTAGTGGCGTTTGAATGCGATGTGGCCTATACAATGACTTGCGGGGGCCAGCCGATGTACAAGTCAGTGTTTTTATCCTCCCAGACAAGTCTGGTACCAATTAACCGACCCCGGAGGGATGGAAGGCTTGGTTGGCCCGGGCGACTCACGACCCAGGATTTGATGATCCCGGACCGCTCGCGTGGTAAGCGCGCCACTTGTCACTACACCACTTCCGCCCTTGGCAACTGAATGCAATGCTCATCAACTAAACAGCCGCTATTCTCAACCAACGATCATATATTATTTTTCTTTCCATTCTAACTACTTTCGTTGTGAAATTCTACTGAAATTTTCGGTAACAGCATCGAGCTCCAGGTTCTTTTTTCTACAAAGAGCTCAAGATATTTCAAAAAATAATTTTCTTTACAACTTGGGGTCCACCATGTCCACGGATCCACGACATCGCGGCCCTCCTCAAACAACCTATTCGTCGTATGGGGGTGGATTCACAGTCGCTAGATGAGCGGCGCACCTTTTCTCAACACTATTTTCCCAGGACAAGCATAATTCGTTCAATATTATTGTACTTACCTATAAAAAGGATAAAGGATAAAGCATTTGCCGTTGATCAATCCCTTTTTGGGATGCGGCACGCATTCTACTTCCATTTGTACATTCGCAGTGGCTTTTGAATGCGATGTGGCCTATACAATGACTTGCGGGGGCCAGCCGATGTTCAAGTCAGTGTTTTTTATCCTCCCAGACAAGTCTGGTACCAACTATTCGATTCCGGAGATAAAACACTGACTAAAGACCACGTAGGAGGAAGCTGGGTGGGCCACCAGACCCCAGGATTTGTCCCCGGCCGCCGCGTGTATAACGCGCCAATTGTCACTACACCACTTCCCCCTCTCATAATCACAGTTCCACATCGAATAGACTTATTCTTATCATATTATTTAGAGCTTTGTTCAATTATTCTAGAGCTTTGTTACATGAAAAATCCAAAGAATTAAGAAAAATGACTCCGTCGAGCCGTCTACAGAGAAAATTGGCAGCAAAAAACAAAGAATCCAAAAAATCAAGAAAAATGACTTCCTTTGGCGCGAAAATGTGGGCCGTAGGCGGAACGTCGTCTCGCATTGAGTTATAATTCCATCGTACAAAGTAATAAAATTCCGTGTGGACACGCGTGAATTACGAACAACTGTAAAAAGTGTGTGAGGGTGAAGTTCATTGCCACCATTAAACGTGTTACTACAATAATGATTGCGTAATTAAAGGAATCCTTCACGGAAAAATCATGATTCTATTTCAGCCATAAATCACTGGCTTGAGACTCATTATCCACGATAAGAATGAAAAGAACTGAAGTATTGCTTTTGTTTTGGTAAAAAATTCGAAAAATCGAAAGGGCTGCTACGCGTTCAAATTGCCCACGGACGTCTTTCACAAATGCTGGCGACGGGGATGCTTCCACTTGGTTCTTGGAGTGCCTTCACTAGAAACTCTTTCTGGCCTTCTGCTTTATTGCATTCACATCTTACACTTCTACTCCATCCTATTCTATCGATCGATTTGTCTCTACTCTCCGAAATCGCGCGCTTTAACCCGATTCTTTCATTGCGTCGCCTGATACGTAGCCGGCCAAAGGCCAACTTCTTTCCATGCCTCGCCTTTGGCTCCGCCCGAATTACCTTCGATTGTCCATAGAGTGTAGTTTTTGTACGTTTGTTTCTCTTCGGAAACCGAATCTTCATGCGTGAAACTTTGTGTGCTATTTCCAGTGATCACAACTGACACATTCATGTTAAGAAAGAATGCAAGAATTTTCCGCGAAAGATTCCTTTAAAGCACCAACCTCAAATCAAATCGTAGGGAAGCAACGATCGATAATGAAATTGTGATGCCGAGCAGACTGAAAATGAAAAAGCGAACCAAAGCAAGCTGTCGATGAAGCCATTTACAAGTATTCCCTCTCTTTTTAGAATAAGAAAGGGGAGGAGCCGGACGAGTTCCCACAACTCGCTTGCTCCACGGCTCCACTAACCCGCGCGTATTTGAATTAGCCGCTACGTCGTAATCCACGCTGCGTATCACGGGTGTGCGCGAGGTATCTCGTCCATAAGTTCACACTAGTCGTCATTAAATCACTTTGTAAGGCCCTAGCGCCACTACCGTGCACTTTCGAGCTGCAAAAACGGCACATGTATGATACCTGTGGCTATCTTCCCCGCCCACAGATTGTTCGACACAATCATCAGGCAATGTTGCTTTAAGGTTTAATACCAAAAAACTCGTTCGTCCAGACGAGTGTAGAGAATGCGCGGCGCTATCGCAATAACCGGGGGCAATCTTTAGGACTAAGCCTAGAAGGGGGCAGAAACTTCAAGGAAAATGAAATCGCTCATGCACCCTAGAATCTCTAATCTCCCATCTACGGCTTAGTACCGATCTTAACAGAAGAGAGATGTTTTACGCGATTTATACCACAATGTTACCACTGCTACCACAATGCCCTGTATATTGCGATAGGAGTGCGCCTGTAAGGGTGGGTGCGCCGCCCTGATCATCCGCTCAAGTTTGTGGAAGTTATTTGGGGCTAGTTCAACATTATTCATTAGATTGAAGTCAGCCAGGCTGAGTTTCTCTTCCCAATTGCGTGGAGTTGCCGTGGAAGTCGTTTTGTCCATGTATTACGGTTGTTATGACCACTTCCTTATGTTCAGGAGGGATTACAATTGCGCGGCGTGTACTAGAATGACAGAATCAATCGGGTAATCCTAATCCACCATTGCTTGCTGTGCTGACCTCGTGAATGAGGCAATAAAAGCACAATAAGTGCAAGCGCCCTTTCACAAGTTTCTGATGACGTAACTTCTCCTACACCCTCCTCCAGATTTCTCGGATTTTTTCTCCGCCCCGGCGCGCCTAATAACCTCAGAAAACATTCCGCATCGCAATTCCGCGAGCGTCCCGATCCATCCGTAGTCGATTGATGGGTACTAAAGCTTTCAAACCTAAAAATACAAAAACAGCTGATCTGTTTCATCAGCTAGCTCCGACAATTTTAAGGGCGGCGGGCAGGGAGGAGGGGGTGGTGACGGTAAAAAAAAGACATTTTGTCCATGTCGTACATTAGCGATTTTTTTCGTCGTACAAATTTCATCGTTGATGGAAGGCTTACAGCTAATGATCCTGAAATTCCCCGCATAGAGGGACATTTCAGGAACATTTTGCTGTAAAATTGCGGAACCTACTGTGTGTGGCGCATCCCGCGGAAGGCTTGATCAAATCAGGCATCTTTCATTCTTACACTTTGCAGAACCACAACGTCATATAAGCGGCTTCCTAGTAAACTTTTTTTTTCTGAAATTTCCAATCAAAGTAATATCTCCCTCCTTATAAAGCGAGACGACTGCAGTAATCGATTCAACGACTGATCGTGTATGATTTTTATACTTTTTAAAAGTGCTAGTCATCGTTTGTTGAGGCAAATTCCCTCGTTGAACATCAGCTTAGCAATTCCCATATGTTTCCACATATGGATCGAGGGAAACTGTAACTTACTACAACTCTTAGGCTGGTGCCAGAGTCCGCGATCAGTCGCGCGATTCAGGCGAATTGCAAAAATCGCAAGAGCCCCATCTTATCTGAGCGTCTGAAACGCTAAATATGAAACATGTAGAATCATGAACAGTCGTCAATCGAACGTCACCATCAAGCAGAAGTGGTGGTGGGATCAGAAAGCACCTCACGTACGTATTGAATGGCGAGCACTATGCCGATTCCTGTGATTCGTGGCGGATATGCGCGAATCGCGCGTCCGAGGGCAGCAGTTAGTACTGCAACCCTCACTAGGCAACTCTGTCGCTAACAATCTTGCTCACATTTCTTTGAATCTTTATGGAATGTGTTTTTTGCACACATTTCACTACGTGAGCTTTGAAACCACATGGTTCAGCACGTAGGCACGTCTAATTACGAACAGATTAACAGTGCGCAATTGGAAAGCCTCATCAACCTACTGTCTTTTGGAGTTTCTAGTGCTATACATATTTACCGTGACTTATCAGCGCTTTCATTTACACATGTAGTGATAGCCTAGCAAATATCACTGGCACTGAAAGGGAAGGTCTAGGCTGAGCCTCGCGAAAGTAGTCGTTCGTGGGTAGAGATGTATGATCCGCCACAGAAGATGCCACGCCACCTTCGCTTATGGAAACTCATTACGAAGTCCCTAAGGACTTGGATCAAATCCCAACAAAGAGAATCAGGGCTCACTCATCGTATGATGTCTTGTCTGCCTCTCATTGTTGATCTGCTATGCTATTTCTACTCGGACTTCTTTGCGCCCTCCGCGACTCACACTGTCTCTCATCTCCGAGCTTGCCTCTTGGACAGAGTGTAGAACAAGAAGGCTCGCATTTGCTGTTTTTCTAATGATTCCCTTCCCATTTTTCTGCTCTTTCAGTTTACCTTCCATCCCTACTTTCAAATTTGAGTGGGATTACCACACCTCATTACCCGAAAATTTGAGGCGCCCGCCGCCGAAACGTGGTAGGCCTGTATCAACTATCGTGATACCAACCTGTTTTTTAACTCACGTCCCAGGGAAGCTCATTGCTGTGTTCTGAACATGTGTGCCACTCTTTGTGCGTATAACATATTCGAGCTTCTTATGGCGCACTAGCGCGCCACAAGAAGCGCACCGTGTTTGCGGAACGCTGACCTGTTGTCACACTTTTTCGCAAGCACATTGTTTTGTTTATGCTGATTGAATATTAATATTTCAGAGCTGGAAGCGCATAAATGGTTGTTAATCTTTATATGATTTATTTCACGTATTCCCATTGCCAGAACGAATTCACAGTCATTCTTTATGAGGTAATTAAATTGATTCCAAGTGACGTTACAATCTTAGGGTGATTTCGTCCGCGGGAACTTGTTTGGACTTCGGCATGAAGTGATCACGACGAGCATTGAGAGAAGTAGCTATCTAGGAAACTTCAGCTGTTTTCTCTGCTGATTCGACTCCTTCTGTATTGGAGTATCGCCTGTGATGCCTGAGAGTTTGTAGTCCAAAAGCTTCGAATACGATAATTATTTGAAAAGGATAAAGGATAAAGCATTTGCCGTTGATCAATCCCTTTTTGGGATGCGGCACGCATTCTACTTCCATTTGTACATTCGTAGTGGCGTTTGAATGCGATGTGGCTATACAATGACTTGCGGGGGCCAGCCGATGTACAAGTCAGTGTTTTTATCCTCCAGACAAGTCTGGTACCAATTAACCGACCCCGGAGGGATGGAAGGCTTGGTTGGCCCGGGCGACTCACGACCCAGGATTTGATCCCGGACCGCTCGCGTGGTAAGCGCGCCACTTGCCACTACACCACTTCAGCCCTATAATAGTAGATTAAGTAAAGAGAAATTCAGTGAATTTAAAAGTGTTGTCAGCGTTCGAGTCAGTGTTTCCTACAATACCAAATGTGTTTGTTAGTGAACGTTGGAAAACGGAACGGCGCTCTGACGTCCACCAAGTCATCTGTCACTATTTTGAATGGGAGGGGTCGTGTTGGGTAACCGGGTTCCAATCCACTGGGAAAGCTCAGATTAGGGTTTTATACGTGAAAGGTGAAGGGGTCTTGGTTGTGGTACGGGCTGTCGTTTTTGATGGAGCTTCTGCCGTGGACGATGAGAAACTTTACGAAAGAAGCCTGCTGGAGGACATTCGTTTTTTGATGCATTTAACGTCCTCGTCCTGCTCCTGCCTTGCCCCCCCTTCCCCACCCCGCTCCTTATCGTCCGGCAGATTTTTTGAAGAAAATATGAGCGAAAAGGGACGTGCTGACTGGTCTCAGAATTGAGTACTTTAGAATTATTAATTTATTTTGGGACCAATGTATACAATATTGAAATGAATTATAAAGAACCATAGAAGTTTTGGGTGGTGAATGGGAATGTAAAGGCGGATTGGTTGCATTTTTGGAAACGATGTGGACGAGACCGTAGGCCCAATTTCCAAAAAAAAAAAAAAAAAAAAAAAAAAAAAAAAAAAAAAAAAAAAAAAAAAAAAAAAAAAAAAAAATTTAATAACCCTAGGCTTCGGAGAACAAAAGTGGTAAAAATAAGTCAAAAGCACTAGTGACAATGAGTCGCCGTTCTTTCTTGTAGTGTCAGTAGTGACCTAGAGGTGGGTCAAACCTCTTCTTCTTCTTTATTGTTTATCCCGCTTAGTGGCAGGGTCGGCTTTTGAGTGAGTCAACCAGACCCCTACTTCGTGTAAAGGTAGGGTGAAAACAAGTGAAGCAGTGGCTGATGTCACAGGCAGGTGGTATCGTGCTCGACGTCACCAGAATGCCTACAGCACGGGCAGCTGGACGTCGGATTAACGTGGGGATACATCAGAATATAGGGAGACCCTCGTAATAAACGATACCACGCACCAGGACACAACTGATGCGAATCGATCTTTCGTTGACTTAAAGCTATGAGTGGATTAGGTCTCAAGAGCCAAACCCTGCACTAAGAAAAAGGGTCTAATGGTAAGGGCAGGAGACACGACAATGTCGCGACTCGAAAGTGCGACGCAACAGCGCTAAGGCCTTGCCTTGTGTGCTCCCATCCTGCCATCCTTATTAATCGCGGCATACGTGCCATCTGCGCTCTCTTGCGTACAACGTGCTCTCTCGCATTTTCCCTCCCCTCGCCGCGCTGTTTCTCTCCGTCGTACAACCAACGGCCTCATAATGGAAATTTAACTTTTGTTTTTGTTTCTGCAGCTGATGTGTGCACTTGTTTTTATAAGTTTTTTTTTTATGTTGAGTGCCACTTCAGTAGCAAAGAGCTGAGCTGGGATGAAGTGGTGCCCCGGTAGCGTAACTTGTAGCGCACTTGTCCGATGAACAAGAGGTGCGGGTTTGATTCCTGTCTGGGGCGGAAAGTTTTGCTCACAACCCAGCATTCTTATGGAAATTCAGTGTTTTTATGGTGCTTTTTGCTTTTTCTCTACACTGATGCCTCCTCACTCCTTCCTTAATTTTCAAGCAAAATAACGGTCAATTCAATCCCGACTCGTGCCTTTAAACACCATCTTTCACCTTAGCTAGAGAACATTGGCGCACATTGCTCGTGGTGTCTTAAAATCGGTGCTAACTTAGTTGGGGGGGGGGGCACGCGGCGGCGCGGCAGTCTGCTCACCTGGGCTCTCTCGAGCGAGACAGTGTAAACTCGAACATTCCAGCTTTTCACGCATGTCAAGTGACTGCCCCCCCCCCCCCTAGACTGCTACACTCCCCCTGGCCCACGGATTTCCGAACATGCCAGGCGAGCAGACTGCCGCGCCGCCGCGTGCCCCCCCCCCCCCAACTAAGTTAGCACCCAAAATCTTACTATTTTATAAAAATTACATATCCAGCTTGATTTCACTCATAATCGCCTTTTGTCCTATTTTTTTCTCATTTTCTCAACTGATTTTTTTCTATGAGATTTCAGTGGCGACGAAACAGCGGCGAAAATACGAACGTAGCCGATTTGAATGGGAGCCATAGCCTCCCGGCACAAGACTGAACCACGCGGGGACGGAGTTCAGGTGAAGAGGTTTTGGGTTTTTTTTTCAGCCACACAAGTTCCTTGTCATACTATCCTCCTATTTATTGATTATTTTTTTACACTCTCCTTTCATTTTCTCTCCTCGTAGCCTCAGTGAAAAGCGTAGCTTCTGTTCGTTTGTTATTTTGTCAGTCTACGTTCTAAGGCGAGCTGTTTATCTCCTTTCCGCTTTTAGGCGATGTCAGACTTTGCGAATCGCGCGATTCGCTAGCGTCTGCGGTCGCGTCGCGGCCAGTGAATCACTCAATTGGCTGGTACCGCAACGCGACCGCGGACGCTAGCGAATCGCGCGATTCGCAAAGTCTGACATCGGCTTTATGGACAAATTTCTCCTCTTTCCTTTTCTTCTTTTCCCTTTTCTTCTATCAGGCTGTTTCTCTGCTCACACAGTCACTACAACTCAACTCGTTCATTCTCTTCGATCGTAATAACTTCGTATAGCATACATTATACGACTTCGAATGTAAGGAAACTCGATCTTTTCGCTTCTATTTCTCGTACTATCTTGCTCTGTTTTATCGGCTTTCCTCGGTTGGAGTCTTTCTCATTCTCTTCTTGACACATATGTCCTTTTTTTTTTTGTAAGGGTTCCTACAGTCAGATTTTCCACTACCACTTTATTTTTCTACTTTTTTCTGCATTTATTAAAAATCATCCCTCTGTCTCTTTCTCTTTTTCTTTGATCTGTTTGTCTTATCCATTCAAATTTCTCCTTCCTTCTGTTCTTGCTTGCTTCCAAAGCCATTCAGTCATCCTTTTCACGGCTTTTTTCTGCTGCTAATAAGACAACTTGAAATTTTACAATGCATTCTTCTTCATGCAGAGATGAGGAGAAATCTATCAAAGAATTCGCATCGATATATTTGCATTTTTCTTTAGTTGGCCTTCCGATCCAGACGAGACGTGGAGTAATTATACCGAACGTGGAGGAAAAATCATCCTGTACAAATAGGGTTGGCGTCGCGAAAGGTATTTTTAAATGTTTGTTTGGTTTTCTACAAAATTCTAAACTATTCGTAAATCGTCATCCGGATCCCTATCCTAAAAGCAAGTTGCGTAGTTATTGAAGCCTTCCTCTCTTAAAACTCAGTTTATCGGTACCGAACATTTATGGATGAACACACAGATCTATAATAGCCTGCGGTTTTTGTGTAGCTCGCTTCCAAATATCTGTACATGTCCAGTAAGAGCGAGAGCGCTGCGCGCATCGAAAAGACTGCTCAGGGTGAACTTTTTTCTGCTACCATGGTATCCGCTTTGAGAAGTTTTTCAACAAAGCACTTCCATATGGCTAATACGATATGTCGTCATAGTTTCATGAATTGAATTTCGCATTGTCACCGTCTAACAACAGCGCCGACGGCATGTTACTATTGGTTTACAAGGCGCACGCACACAGGTAAAAGCAAACGCCTGGAATTGCAAGACGAAGAGACGAAAATGTTAGGCTGGGGAGGGGTGTGACGTTTGGTCGGTTTCTTTCGAGAGCTCGATTGGAGGAGAAAGGACAATGGGAACGGGCAGCAAACCACGACCTAACAGCTACCACTAACAACACCGACCCTGCTCTCCCACATTTATTTGACGAGCTTCATATGTGCAAAATCCTTTGAGGCAGAAGATAGCTAACTAACTATGGTCTGGTAGCAGGGTCAACCCTATGTTGCTACAAGTAGCAACGGGGGGTCGTATTTTGATGAGTTTGTAGAGGGGGGTCGTACTTGCTTCGGTTGTAAGAAGTTGCATGTGATGAGTGGGGAGCGGCGCGGGAGAAAATTTGCCGTTTCAGCGCGCCCCCCCCCCCCTAGAAAATGGAGCAGTTGAAATATGGGTAAAATACATGGACATTGTAGGGAAATGTAGGGAATTTGTATATACCCCTCGCTCGACGGTAATTTTTTGAAGTAAAATAGCTTTGAAAGAGAGGGGGTCGTATGAAACATTTCATGAGGGAGGGGGGTCGTTAAAACTTTTTGAAAAGTAGCAACGATAGGACCGACCCTGTCTGGTAATCGAATCCCAGAAGCCCCGTTCATACCTACCAAGCTTCCGTGCTCACATAAAAGCAGCCAGACTTTCTTGAGAGTATAAAACACCCAACTGGCGTTAGTCCAATGCGTAGGCGAATACATATCCTAATAACATTATCAGTATAGATCTGCAGGGAAGTCAAATGCATGATACATTCCCAGAGAAAGTTTCAACTTAATGAATGATAAGCGCTTCTTTTTCTCCACACTATAAATCGTGTGTAGCGCTGCATCGAAACATCTTCAAAAGGACGAAGCTGTATCAAATGGTAGCTTTTTACGGGAGCCAGTCCGTGAAAATTTCATGGAGATGGTTAGAGTGAAGACATTCGAGTTCTCAAACATCAAGAAGAGTTGGCAGCAGAGGGTCAACCGTCCGTTGGACAAAGTCCAACGCGACGACGAGAGTAATGCCGAGAGTGAACGTACGCACGGAGACACAGACGGCTCGCGGGTGGCGAGAGTGAATGCCGGCGCGGAGAGCGGTGAACATCGGTCCAACGTCGCTCCAATATCGGTCCAACGTAACGGTTGACCCTGTTTGAATAGATTATTCAGAGAGTCGACGGCAGAAGCGTGCGTGTGGATCAAAGCAGTTGACAGCAAATTAAGGGTACCTAATAATGGACAGTTATTCTTCGCATTGGTTTGCCGCATATCTGAGTCTGAGTCGGCTCAAAGACCGTACGAAAGCTAGCAGTGGGATAGACACCGGCACAGCACGCTCCCGTCATTCAGAGAGTTATTTTCTCCCAATTTTTTGAGTCCTCGATTTCGGTTAGGCAAGGCATTGTCAGCAGCCATGGAGACAGTAGGGCAAAAGTGCATATTAGGATGCCCGATGAATGAAGATGGTGAAGATCAAAGGGAAAATTTTCCTACGACCCTTGTACAAATTTGGCTTGACTGTGCAGGGGTGCCAACGCTGATTTCGAATACATTATTCGCGGTCATTTTTTGTATCGCCACTGGTTGAAAAAATTATATTGCATAATGGTAATGGCATTAGATTTTTGCACTGATTTTTTTTATCGATTAGTGTCGCACCCAATTTCTTCATAACCTTTTATCGATTAGTAGCGCAACCGATTATTACTCTTATATGAGTTGGTTTCTTCACATCATCCCCTTCAACCATTACGACAAAAACAAGCAGTCACGACCACCTATGCGGCTGAGGCAGCCTAGCGCCTGTGGTTCACCTGTCTCTCCAGTACAATAATCTCATAAAATCACATTTTTCAGGCGGCGAACTGATCAGCATTTATGAAAGAGACGGTGAAGATGGTGCTGCTGAGAAACTTCGCCGACCGACGAGAAAATGACATCGATGTTGTACAGTGAAGGACGTGAACCGCAATTCATCAAAATTCAAGACTATGTGAAGTGGAAGAAGAGCGTGGTATGTCACCCTCCGTAAAACTTCAAAATCCACCGTACCACACAAGACAGTATCCTTCCATAAAGGAGGTGTCAGAGAGATAGGCAGGGATTACGATAGCTGGAGGGTGGTGCGGTTTTGATGACGTCAGTGAACGTGATTGGTGGAAAGGCGTTATGGGCGGTCCTATCCACGCCCCCAGCGAACTGATTGTGAGGTGTCTAGCCCACCAACGACGTTTGATGACATCATCAAACCGCACCGCCATATAAACCATCGTGGTCACTGCCTTTAAGTGTATGGGAGCATTTTGGTGAGATTCCTCTAGTCATCTGATCCAGCGCCTTATTAGGGTAAGGCCATAGACCAGGAGTGTTTCTTTTTAAGGGATCCAAATAAGACCCCTTCGCCTCGGTTCAGTTATTCTCTTTAGCACACAGTGTATGCCCGTTTTATTACAGAACGTACAACTTGGCCTGAACGATGTGGACTTGGACATGCAGGAAACCAAGTTCAAGGAACATTTTGCGCTATGGAAGCTGAACAAACGTGGTGTCGACGGGGAAAACATCATTCATTTACTGCTGAACAGGTACGTTTCCGCTTTGCTGGCTGAGCTATCCCACATCTGAGGTTGGGAAAGCAATTGCCGCTAGCCCGAGTACCCTGAAACACGTACGTGGCCATCAATTTCTTAGGCTGATTAATTTGGCCCGCTGGACACTTTGTGCCATCTCTCCCAGTGCTTCATAAAAACAAGTCTACCTCAAACAGTCCCACCCATACTGCAAGGATAGCTGCTTTCTCGAAGGCATGTTCCAGGATCAAACTGTTGTGGATGTTGCAGACAAATAGGGAAGAATCAGTGCTAAGTAGGCCGCCAGTGAAGAAAAAGGATAAAAAGTCGTCGAAATGCTAAGTTGAGGACCTCGTCAGGACCTGAGGGTCTCACCACCTTCGTAGTGCGGCTGTGCTAAGCAATGTGAGACTGAGAGCGGAGAGGAGAGATGAGAGCCAAGCCGTCTTTGCAAGGCTCTAGCGCCCTCGGTAGCACTTCCTGCACTAGAGTGCCACATCTTAATCCTCTATGGGCAGCTTCTGCAGACCAAAAGGAATCCTTCACACGGAATTTGACTTTCTGCCTGGGTTTTGCTTCAAATACACCAACAACTGTAAAGGAAGTTCCTAATTTCTAAAGTTAGAGGAAACAGTGGCTAACACTAGTTGAAACCAAGCACTCAGCAAGATTCTAGGTACAAGTTGATAGAACACGAGAATTTAGTTAGCGAATTATCTTTCAAAAAACACATATTTCACAAAAATTATGACTCATGATTTATCTGGAAACTTGGCCATCATGGCTTTTCGTGGCAATATCAGCGTAATTTCAGAGAAGAACAAGTCTGCTATGAGATTGCCCGAATCCTGCTCAAACGATATCCAGGCTTGGCCAACGATATCTATATGGGTGACGAGATGTTCGGTAAGATTTTTAAACTTGTTATTGGTAAAACTTTTGATCAAGTGAAAGCCTTGTTTCTATTCGACTGGTTTTTCGGCGCTGCTCAGCCTGCTTTTCGGCGCTGTGTGCTGCGCGTTGCAAGAAAATTCTCTTCTTTTTTCAGATTTCGTAATTTCGACTCGTTTTACTCCCATATTTCTTCTCTTTGACTAACTTATGTGCTGAAGCGGTACGGAAAAGCTGTGTCGTTTCAGGCCCACCCTCTCGTGGCTGCCCAGTAGGCTGGCCGGCCCCCAGAGGACTTGTGGCATTTTCTCCGTTTTTGTTTTGCTGTTTGGCCGAGAACTTTATAATTGGATTTGACTCCATATTATCTGTCAGTTAACAGCACCTGCTTCAAAGAACTGCTTCAGGCCGAGGTCGGCAATTATCGACTCTCTTTTCGAGGGGAGCGTGGAGGGGAACGGTTAGCCTCGAAGGGAATGTGATAAGATTAACTGTTTTTCAACATCGCAGTAGGAAAATAAACTATTAGGGGAGGGTACTTGGTCTGCACCCGATGGCTGTCTTGAAGGAACATTTTACGGATAACTTAGGCGTTAACGTTGTTGTATTGAAAATGGAATCGCAAAATTGAATGTGATAGATGTGAGCGTGCGACTGTAGTGTGGAGGCAAGCGAAAAAAGTGAAAAAGTGAAAATAAGGTGTCTTTTCGCTGACCAGGTGGACGAGGTTACACGGCGAACAAACGGTAGGCGAAGTCTAGGAAACGCAGAGGTGAGGGATTAGAAGACAGGGGCAATGTGTAGACTGGCCCACACAAGTTTGTGGCCTCACTGGTTGTTGCTAACTAAGGCGCCTTCTCCTGCTATGGTGCCACATGTCGCTTTGCCTGGACCTGTGGCCCTCATCTAAAACTTGATTAAGGAAATGTATTTTCAGCAGCTGCTGTCTTACGCAAAGCCTCGTCTAACCCAAAAACGCATTCAAATGGCACTACAAGTTTAACAGAAGTTTAATACATGGCGAATTTCAAAGTGTTGATCGTTTGATCAAATCATTCCATATCACTAAAAAGCATGAGAGTCTGGCTGTCCAACTGGCTTGAATGAGCCTAATGGAACGGAAATAAGGGGTCTGAGCAGATGATGCATAAGGGTTTTCGTAAGAGGAAGTGCTCAAGCGATTTGGCAACATCGTCCATTTTGGCTCCTCATACGAGGATCGCTCCGCTTCAACCATAAGTAGGTTGCCAGCGGAACTCCTTCATTCTCGTGCGCTATAGCCCATGTAGCAGAGAGGCACGAGAGCACGTTATTCGCGGTGAAAAGGGCGGAGAGGAAGGAGGAATGCACACTACATTTATGTGAACCCAGTCGTCCAGCTCTCGAAACTAAACCCTAAAATGGATTTCTGTTGGTTTTCGGACGTTTCTCTTGATTTGCTCTGCACTTTCGACACTAACTTCCACATGACTTTGATATTCATCAGCAACCAAGTTAACGTGCACCCTACCTTTAAGTGCACCCAGGTGCGAAAATCGAAAGAAAGCATATCAAACCAATGTTCAGGCGATTTGATAAACACAGTTTTCCGAGCACATATAATTATCACTCCATCATACATTGAAAGAGTAGAGCTGGTGGGGGGGGAGGGAAATCGGGTGCAGTCTGGACATTCAGATACAGAATCGCATTATGGCTCAAAAATGTATTACGTTATCCAATGGGACTTGGATAGCTGGGTGAAATTACGGTTTCTGAAAAACGCTACATTTTGAGATGATTTGGTTGGACTTAATCGACATCGTAAAGCCCTTGGAAGCTTTTTAAGACTGCGATTTCGAAAACACCATAGTGAAATCTCCATATCCAGAACCCACACTTCTTTAGGGCTAGTGGCGTCGGAATTACTAATGTGTTGTATCACTCCTAAAAGCCTTTCATCCATCCCTCAGCCGAGTCTCGTTTGCCAGGGCTCAGGGAAATGACGTGAGACCGGTCTGGCTGACTGATAGAGGGCAGAGGAGCGATTGCTTACGTTGCGCCACGACAGTAATGGTTTGGAAGCGATCGTCTCGTGGTCCAACTATTGCTCAGAACCAAGCAAATCGAGAACCTAAGGAGTGAAAGGAAGATTTTTCCAGGCCAATCAGCTTTGCATTTGGCGATCGTGCACGACGACTACGAGACCGTTCAACTGCTGCTGGCCAATAACGCTGATGTGAATGCACGTGCCTGTGGAAACTTCTTCCTCCCGGAAGACTTCAAAGCGACTAACAAGGTCACTGACTATCAAGGTGAGTTCTATCAGTAACCCGAAAAAATGAAAAAAAAGGCTAGGAAAGTGAATGTCCGCCTCAGGCCGATGTCAGACTTGACGAATCGCGCGATTCGCAAAGTCTGACATCAGCCTTAAGCGGGGCTGGACGGAAATTTGAAGCGCTTTGTTCCGTGCTCCGAACTCTCACATTGACTTGGGTACAAATTGGTGAAAGACTTGTGAACAGACATTTTCCCAATCGATCCCAGTTTTATGTCAAAAATATTACGACTGGTCCTGAGGAAGGCCTGATTTGTTTAGGTACCTATAATTGTTCTTTTAGGTTACGCCTACTATGGCGAGTATCCGCTGGCGTTTGCCGCATGTTTCGCCAACAAAGACATCTACGATCTGCTGATTCAGTATGGAGCGAATCCGAACCTGCAAGACTCGTTTGGGAACACCATACTTCATATGTGTGTCATCAGCTACAGCAGTGTTAGTTTTTACTCAATCAGCCTTCACTATTCGAGCAACCAATCAATAGGCATGGAAGCCATATAGTTATTCGGAAGCGGTTTTCACAATGAAGTACGCCATCTTGGTGATGCCCTTTGGGACACAAAAAGTGAATGGTCTGCCCAACGCACCTATGAAGGGGTTCTATCATATATAGACGACAAAAGGGGCTTTTATTTCTCTGAACTTATAAACGGGAGATTCCCTTTAGGGGGATACGACTCATTCCTCAACTTTTCACAGAAGTAGTATGTAGTGTCATCCATGTGAACACGATGTGGTCAGTGTTAATATGTAACTTTCATGTTCAGTGGTGGGGTTTGTGGGGTGGGCGTGGTTCGTGAACCTACGCAAAGCTACGCGATGGTTTATATTCACTTGTAGGGAGGGTTGAGGAAGAATAAAGTAATACCAGTTGAGGAGATCAGCCGGTGGTCAGCAGTGGGCATAGTTGGATCGGCAAAGCGACCTCGGTTTGGGGTGTTATCCGGCGTGCTATCGCGCTTCAACCTTTTCAGCGCGCGCGCGTCGACGCTGGCTTGTCGTCGCTGTCTACGGTGTATGCACCGCTCCCAAAGTTGTCTGCGCGCCACTACCGCCACTCCATTGCAATCCGCGTTTCCTAATCCACACCTGACGGCTCGTGAACAGACTCGCTGGCAGGTCAACTTGCCGATGTTCCAAAAATATCTTGCGCATGTTCCAAAAATTTGATGACTTCCCACCTGCTTATTAGACCCCTCTCCTACCGTCATCGGCCTTAGGGGTTCCTCAAGCACGTTCCCACCATTCTGAAAAGAAACTCAGGTAGTACCCTCACCCTCTGTCCGTTGAGAACTGCGCATGACCGAGATGACCCGATTCAATAAGCTGAATGATAGGGTGGTGTACGAATGCCTACCCACCGCAGAACGGCGAGAGCGCGGCACAAAATATGGTAGGCTTCAATGTGGCTGAATGCCTTACTTTATTTAATTATTAATCTCACCGTTATCCATTGAGCTATTGCAGTCTATGTACTCGTATGCGGTACGACATTGGGCGAGAAGCCAGCCGATCCACATGTCGTCAACTACGCGGGTCTCACACCGCTCACTCTTGCCACAAAACTCGGACGAAAGCATATTTTCGAGGAGATGTTGGAGTTGATTGAAAGTGGTCAGTCAGTAGCTGCATAGCTTAAATTTCAGTCACGAGAATCTGTCAAAATCTCAAGAGATCGTTTTAGGAATTCTGGCGTTTCTCCGACATGACCTGTTCGGCGTATCCGCTCAACACTTTGGACACTATACAACCAGACGGATCCACGAGTGCGTTTCTCATCGAAATTTTTTTTAGTTGTCGTAAATCTGGTTCACTTTTACAGAACTCATGTATAAAAAGCTGAAAAAGTTCAAGCAGCCCGCTAAACAGGCATGCGGTTTCTGTGAAATGAAGCGCTTCAAAGAATTAAGTGAGGCTCTGGGTAAATTTGGGCTAGCTAGCGCCCCTGCAGCTGCGCGCGTGACGCGCACGCGTCCCAAACCAGGGTCAACCGTCCGTTGGACAAAGTCCAACGCGACGACGAGAGTAATGCCGAGAGTGAACGTACGCACGGAGACACAGACGGCTCGCGGGTGGCGAGAGTGAATGCCGGCGCGGAGAGCGGTGAACATCGGTCCAACGTCGCTCCAATATCGGTCCAACGTAACGGTTGACCCTGGTCCCAACCTGTCGCTACCATACATTATAGGAATTGAAGGGTAGTGCAAGCCTGTGGTTCTGGGCAAAAGTCTAACCTAATCTTTTGCATAAGTAAAAAATTGGCATGATTCATTATCACCAGATTCTTGAATATCACAAAAACAAAACAGCTTCTCCTGGTGCTCAAGCGCCATTTGGTGCAAATCCTGTCCCATCAGATTCACTGTAAACTTGCGGGTAGGCATTATTCAGTGCCTTGAGCACGAATATTGGACATTACATTCTCTTCTGGTGCCGGTGGTATTTGGCGCCATTCTGGCCCGAATGAGCCTAATGTTGGCACCAAAACTAATGCCAACTTGCCCCTGCCCCAAATAAGATAGCGTGTTTGTGACGAACGTGCTATAGATAACCCCTAAAGCGAAGTCCTTAGCATAATTTTCTTCCTGACGTTTTTTGGCGTTTCGGTGGAGACACTTGGTGTGGGGTGCGGGGAGGGGGGGGGGCAGCTCGTAACATTGCGTCAGATTCACGGAACGCTCAGTTTAGGTTTAAGCTTGGACTAGAAGAGGGAATCTGAGGTGCGTAAGCAATTCTCATTCCCTCCAGGATTCGTCCCTCTCTGTTAGGCTTGTGGTTAGTCCTAGTGGCCTTACCACAGACTGACCCCTCAGCGGTACATTGCGCCTTGGGTACTAGTACCGGAAATGCTCATATGGGCTCACTGGAGGCATATCAACCTAAGCGGATTCATCTTCGCGTTCCCAAACTTATGGAAAAATCAATACCAATTTTTCAGACTACGATTCCGCTTTGATGACCGTCATCAATGGCAGTACAGCAGAGCATTTAGACATGATCGGTAGCGAGGTGATCCAGCGTCTTCTCGCCGACAAATGGAAAGCTTTTGCAATGGTGCGTTTTGTCACGTACACATGGCGTCATTTCTCATAGTTAATCCGTAATTACGGACGACAAGACAGCATTAGCAAGAATAATCACTTCCTATAAAACGTGCTTTCAAGGGAAATTGAAACTGGTGGAAGTAAAATTGTGAGCTGCTCAGGTTGACCATTCCGTTTGGGATGAGCCATGTATCTGTCAGTCACTCAGTTCATATTTGCGGTAGAGGAACTCGATGCATTCAGCTCAATATCATGCACAGATATTAATTTGGTAGAATTTCGGAAAAAAGTAAAAGGTTTCAGAACTAATGATCGATAGTGGTGTCGTTCTAAATTGATCTACAGATAGTAGTGATAGAGAGGTGCTGTAGTTATTAGAGACTCTTTATGGGATTTTTGAAATGGCTATATTGAGGAGAATTTGTAGCTCGAATGTGGTGTGTGGCGGGTCCTAAAATTCTGGAAATCATTTGAAGGCCGATGTCAGACTTTGCGAATCGCTAGCGTCTGCGGTCGCGTCGCGGCCAGTGAATCACTCAATTGGCTGGTACCGCAACGCGACCGCGGACGCTAGCGAATCGCGCGATTCGCAAAGTCTG
>MU889564.1:0-23652 GCA_036418205.1 Ostertagia ostertagi
GCTGCAGCTCGAGCAGCTTACTTTGCAAGGCCCAAGCGCTCTTGTCGGTCGAATTCCGTGCACGTGAACGCCACATTTGTGATTGTCCCCTAGGGTTCTATACTTCTGACCGAAGAGAAGAGTTCACACGACCTCTGCCTGGGTTGTGCCTTTAACAAGTGAAGAGTACGATTGAAGAGTACGATTCATGGAAACAAGTTTCCAAACTTTTGACGCGCCATAATTGAAAAAATCTTATTTCTCAAATATGATTATAGATTTTTGGAAATTATTCTTCCCGTCGTATTCTGAACTTGATTTTGTATGTATCTAAATTTGGGACAATTTCGTTATGTATCGGCCGCGCTAGATCAAAAATAAAAAAGTTTTCCAAACTTTTGACCGCTACTGTAAATTGGATCTCAGCTTTGCCTTTGAATAGCCCATACCGAAGCGGACCCCGCCATCAGGTGAGACAAGAAAACACCGAGGATAAGAAGGAGATTAAATAAGCCAGACCATATCCAAAGGACACCACGACATGGAATCGAAGTGAAATTCGCGGTGAATTCCAACAGGAGAATGAATAGCATTAAATACGTACTCTATGTGATTCAATGTTATTACTTACAACTCGTGTTTTGCATTCAACAATGCATTCATCGGCCAGCTCCTCCTCCGGCGTCGTTTCAAAAATTAGTCGGAAATCCTCCTCTTTGTTGTAATGGAAAGGATTATCGCTATCCAACAGGTGAGCTGCCAAACTTGGAAGGTATAGCACGGGTGTGCCTATATCAATCAAGCGACGAGTCAGCGTATCGCCCTGAAAATTTGCAGTGAATCAAAAAATGACTTCGTATTACTTACTAGATCGGCCAGCAAGTGGAGAGTTAACCCTTTGACGACAATGGCACCCACCGGTGGGTGCCACTATGTTCGCCGCGTGGGACAATGGCACCCAATGGTGGGTGCCACCTTAAAATTTCCTTCTTTGCGATTTAAAACATTTAAGGATAAAGGATAAAGGATAAAGCATTTGCCGTTGATCAATCCCTTTTTGGGATGCGGCACGCATTCTACTTCCATTTGTACATTCGTAGTGGCGTTTGAATGCGATGTGGCCTATACAATGACTTGCGGGGCCAGCCGATGTACAAGTCAGTGTTTTTATCCTCCCAGACAAGTCTGGTACCAATTAACCGACCCCGGAGGGATGGTTGGCCCGGGCGACTCACGACCCAGGATTTGATCCCCGGACCGCTCGCGTGGTAAGCGCGCCACTTGTCACTACACCACTTCCGCCCAAACATTGATAAACCCATAAAACGAATAGCAAGGCTCATAATATCTATGACTAGCACGGCGTACAGAAAGGTTCATTGAGAGCTAATTTATGTAGAATTTTAGAATGTGCCATTTAGCTCGCCAGCATATTAATTAGGGTTTTGCATTATTAGGCTGAAGATTAATTACTAATCAGGACTTCTTCGTCTTTATCATAGCCCTCAGATATGGGAAGGGTTTGAAGTGTATCGAAAAATTCTCTTGGACACTTGAACTTTTAGAGGTTTTGCCCTCCTTCTCTTTAAAACCAAAGTTCCTCTTCCGAAATATGGAATTCTCTTGACAACCATATACAGTACTAAAGCGTAGAGCTGCAGTAATATCGGGTAAACTGTTAAAGTCAAAAATTTTATAAAAAAATTGCTTTGGGGGAGAGCTTTGCCCAATTATTGGCCGACGAGTCACCAAAAGAGCGTGGTCCATGACAGCTGCCAGCCTCGTCAGATCACGCATTACAGTTCGTAGACCCGGTTGAAACAACCCTAGCAGTAGTTTTATCTAGAACGGGAAGAGTATCTCGTTAATTAGTGACATTGTATGTAAATCTACCTCAGCATTTCTGTAAATCTACCTCTGTAGAGCTACACCATGACTACAGGAAGAACAGGTGGCACATCTGCCACTGAAATCCCTTATCCGGAGAGCCGGCCGCTCGAACTTCCGCTCAGACGATAGAAAGCTGCGTTCTTTCGAGTATTCGAGATGCTTTCTCCCGCCTCTTCTCTTGTCTTCAAACAACAACCTGACAGCACACATTTGTTCAACTACCCACTTCACTTAGGCATGTACGGCGCCAATCCTTCCGCGTTTCAGAAATCCGATTGCTTCAAACGGCTCTACAAGCTTTTTCTTGCGGCTTTAGCATTGTATAACGCAGAACATGCCATTCATTAAGTCAGCAATTATTCTGATTAGTCTAGTTTCACTACTACTCTCCTTATCATATTTTCATAACACCTGATTTTAGGGCTCCCAGACAATACCTAACCATTTGGGCGCGGCCGCGGCGAACGCGGCCGAGTTGATAGGTGCCCGCGAACTCAGCACAGCACAGTTCGCGGGCACCTCGAGTGCGTTTTCAACGGTTCGCGGGCACAATCGACTCGGCCGCGTTCGCCGCGGCCGCGCCCCAATGGTTAGGTATTGTCTGGGATCCCAATTTTTTACAATGTACTCTTCAATTGGCTCTTTCCCCTATAGAGATCGTATTTTGGCCAAATCAGCAGTAGCACAATAACCCATTGTTGTACTCTGCTTCCTGCTACTTCAAGATCGCTGAAAAATATTGTATAATTATCCGTGATATGGAGAGCAATATGATGGGACTTGACAAGGACGGCTCCATCAAAAACAACGGAGTGTTAGCAGACCACTAACACACAGGTGAGCGACGGCCTTTCCAGCCTGAACTGATCAGGAACAATATGGTCCATATGCGGGAAAAGGTGATTTTTTGGTAAATGCATAGCTTATTAGTAGACAACTATAATACACTCAACCAACTCAGCTTTCACCAGCAAAAACATTTACACTCTCGATGGCAGGCCGTCCTCCCTTTGTCGCCTCGTACTTCGGTCTGCACATACCCGTAACGCTCTTCTCGTTTTTTGAAACGAGTATACTTGATCAGCCGAGTTGTGAAATATTAAATCGAATTTTATGAATTTTGACTGATGGGCCTTACCGCTCTGATGACGATCTCTCCGGCCATCGATAAATCACGATCAAACCATGTGTGCCAGAGACTTCGGGCATAAGTTACTGCTCCAACCTAAAGTAGAACGGTTGAGTCTCGACCGTAGTGACTGTCATCTAATAACGTTGACGTAACGATTTTGCGGCGCTCATGTCCTTAAGGGGGAGATTGAAGTGAATAGGCCACTTATATACCTTGCTGATTTTGAAAACCTAAGCATCCAAACATAAGAAGATTCGCGCTCGGCCTCCGTCTAGCCTCCTTTATGAAACCACTACGTTCCTCTAACTCCTTCTCCCACGTCTTGTCATGCTCAATTGACGGGTCCGCTCTCTGACATTTTGACGTCCTCTACCTTTCCCGATCTAAATCTTGAACAGGGTGGACGCCGACTGATCCAGGTAACGTGTCACAGCCAACCGCTTGCCGGGCCCCCTCAGTGCCGCTTCCCGCCAGCGTCAAAGTCGAAGCTTCCGTCTTCAGACACTATTATCATTGTTCGCGCCGAACGCAACGTGAGCCCCGTCCCATGCAAGAGACTGTTCTCCAGGCATCCCGTTCTTGTCCCGCGATAAGGAGCCGTACTCCAAATCGCCGCATCACTCCTGGCTCCTGCGAACTCAGACCGCAAGTTCAAGCAAAAAAAAAGCACTTTCGGAGGAATCAGGTCATTAAATGTTTGAGGAGTGTGCCAACTAAAGAGATTCATACAGCGCACAAAGTGTGCGCAATGCATTAAAAGCTTGCCCACTAGTTGCAAGACTATACTACTTCTTTTTTACATTCCTTTCCAAAAACACCGATAGGGGACCAGCGACAGGATTCCCCGATCAACGAGCGAGAAAGGCAGAGACGCAGACAGGTCAGCGGACGAGTCTCACCGCGTGCTTTGTGATATGGGATGTACTATAGAGCGGTCTACTCAACTTGATTCGAAATCACTGCAGTGAGCGCCGCGAATCGTCCACCAACCCGTTTGCGTCTCTGTTTCTCGCCGCGCGATGACCTCCTCCTTTCGGACGACCCGCGAAACGGCGCGGCATGCACCTTTGCACACTACGAGCCCTGATCCACTAACTCAAACACGCAGATTCTTACGCTCATATTTTTGGGTAATCAATTAGGAGACGCCTCAATCAATCGCTTTCCAATTAAGAAATGATAGCGCTACCTGATTGACCTTCTGATCGTAGCTTGGATACGCTCACCTCAGACATGGGAATCGTGTGGCGTACAAGCATTTTGAAATCCATTGCCCTTTTTTAACTGACCACACGATTACCGAACGCAATCGATGGTGTATCGATCCTCAACGACTTGTGGTCCGCCAGTGTTCAGTCGTTTTCATTCTTTTACTCAATGTGATTAGCCGAGCAAAGCGAACCTTGTAACGAAGTATCTGCCGTTAGGTTTCGTATCCCAGCGATCGCTTTCGGAGAGCTCTTCGAAGCCATTTTGAATGAGAAGCTCCTTGCATTCTCTGACGGCTGGAATTTTTGGTTAAAAACACGAGACTTCTTCATGTGCCCAATATTCTGCTTACCGAAATCGGCTGAAAATTTAACTGTCCCGTTTTCATTATTGTTAAGTCGTTACAAAGCAACGCTTATCCAGTCAGTGCATGAGAATTGCCGTACAAGCATCTTTCATGGCGTAGCGCGAATAACCATCTCCAACCGTAGAAGATGTAAGCGTTTCCTCGCATTGCTGCCGGATAATGCTAAAACTGAGCAGAACGATAAGCGTGCCCAGGCAGATCAACCAGTCCCGCTGGGATCAGTGGCAAGACAATTATGACCCCTCCCCCTCTCTGTGAAGGCCTCGCTAAGACGCGCTGCGCCTCCTCAGGTCAACCTTCAGCCACACCCTGCTAAGCCTATCATCCGCCTTTTCGGCTCATTTAATAGTACTACGAACTTCTGAGACCAGCTCGACACAGCCCAACCAGCCCAGCTCCGCCCGCTTTTCCCTCCAAAATTGCCGGCCGTCGAGCGGGGGGAGAGGGTACATATTCACCACGAAACCGCAAATATCCTCTCACTTCCCCTCTATTTCACTAACATTTCCTAGGGGGGCTTATACACACGCTTAGCGCGCGCCATATTTGCATCATCACTTCTTGCGCTTACTGCTCTAACTTCCCTTACTGAAACCATTAAGCCTTACCCTCGGCCCAAATACACCTCTTCACCCTACCCCATCGTTGACTTTGTAGCGACGCATTCGTTGACCTGCTGCTGCGATTCTTCCGACCCTTTTCCACCACCGCACCCCCCCCTCTCCTTCTCTTGAGGTCTTGGGGTCTCCAACGTGAAGCTCCCCATCGCACAACGACAGGGCAGGTATTCCCAATTTGCCCATTACATCCTACACAGTCCTTCGATGCCTTATTGAAGGAGCAAACCGTTCAGGAAACTATCCGCTCTACTTCTTATCCCCTCCTACTCAAGTACGACTCTCCAGCAAATTTTACCAGGTACACCTGAAAATCTCCAAACGACCGAGTGCAACTAACGTCGAATCGGCAGAATGATCGGAGTGAAACTTGTGCTAGTCTTCTTGCGTCAGTGCTACCAATGGACGATCTTGGTGCTAGTCCTGGTCAGTGCTACCGAATGTTACTCTCGCAGCTAACAAGGTAGCGGTGGCACATTGGCTCAGTGACCAAGGTCCCATCCATGTCTTCGGAATGTCTGTTCTCTTTTCTCATCGCCCAGGGCTTCTTAGCTGTATTTTCGAAACTGGAGGTCAGCGCTTGGTTGTTTCCAACAAAGCGCCGGCGTCGAAGGCGCCGTAAGGGGCCCAAAAAACTAATTTTTCCATCGGTAGTAATACCGTACTTTTGAAATTTTTCACCACCTTCAAAAATTTGAACGTATTTCTGGTGACTGAACTCGTTCAATTCCTGAGGAAACACGAAGACTCGCTACTTGGTTCTTCTACGGGAAGAAAAAAGACTAGCCAGATCAAGTAAAATCAAGCAGCTTGCTTCTGCTTTTACCTGCGTCAATTTTTTCTTGAACAGTACAGAACTTGAAAAATCACCCACCGTGATAAGGAGTGACCGAATGGTTGATGAATCCCACTAGATCTTCTGCCATGGTCATACCCTCGCCATCACCTAAAAAGAGGAAGGAATACATTTTTTCCATTATCTCTTATGATGCCAAGATTTCTTTTGTACCTGTTGATAGGAAAATAAAAATCTAAGCTGAATAAAATGGATCTTCATGCCAGTGGGAAAATACAGGGATTTTTGAATCGTTCGGCAAGCATTTCACAAGGACTAGAAAAGTAAAGGCAAAAAGGGTCACGCTAGTATTGGAATTTTTCATACAATCATTTTATTGAGGGGGAATCTTCAAGAAAGCCTTGAAGCAACTGGTCAAGGACAGAAATCTGCTTGCCTTGAAAAGGTTCGAGCAGCATTCGATCCCGTGTTACTGGTAGCTGCACATTTTGCAGCTACACTCCCCTCTTTTGTTCCTGGCCTAACCCGGACCTTTAATATGGTTCTAGTTCACAAAAATTGTTTCTTTTTCTTCGCGAATGGGCTTGTATAATTGCAGCAAGTTTCCCTACGTGGCATTCACAAAGAACAGTTTCCGCGGACTTCGCGCGGTGAGATGGGCAAGTGCCCAAGGACGCCTAAAGCAGAGTTTTCCTTCCGGCTATATAATCAGTATCAGTTCACTGAATTAGTTCCATAGGCCATAGAAGCCCATTAAAAGGGCACATTCCCGCGACTGTAGGATGTGGGTACTGTGGCACCAGATATAATATCGAACATGAGCGCTACGATGTCTGGTATGCCAGTGTGGAAACGGAAAATAGGATCACCATAAAAGCTTTAAAGGAATCTTCCACGGACCATGGACCAGTGGGCGGGACCGGAAGTTTTTGTGACGAAATGCATGGTAGGTACGGATCCACGTGTCGAACGCACGAACGTGAACAGGATTCACTTCAAACCTTCCCATGAACGTGGATCCGTACCTACCATGCATTTCGTCGCAAAACCACTTCCGGTCCCGCCCACTGGTCCATGGTCCGTGGAAGATTCCTTTAATTTGGGCTCTCTGTGAGGTCGAGCAGAAGGTTCACTTCGGAGAGCTCTTGACGTCAAAGGAAATAGAGATAGATGATTATTCGTAGGGGTGTACCGTTGCGTTTGGCACAAGCCTCTGTCATCAATGGTCAGAAGTGGAAGATGGAGCAGCACGGGAAGCAGATCCATGATTTCTTAGCTAAGCATATAACTCTGAGTTTCGGAAGAACCGAGAAGAAAATGAGTGACAAGACCACACATGCAATTGGAGACGACCGTCAACAGCTAAAGGCGGCTATTTGGTTCCTTGGTCGTCGTCCTCTATATGGTGGTGTGGTCGGTGCTAACGATTTTATTCTCTTTTTGACAATAGGAGGTTACGCTCAAAATCGCGAAAGCCAGGCACAATCGAGTCGTGTTGAGATCGAGCTTCTACGGGGATCTTTTCTTTGGCAGTAACTAGTCACTCATTCTTTGATGGGCTTTATAGTGTCATTCCATCAGTAATGCGTGGATTGTGTCCTTGAGTATTCTAGGTAGAGAGTGGAACAATCTCTGTATTGTTTAGAAAGGGTTTTGAAAAAAAAAACGAAAGAAAAAAGGCATTCGCAACGCCACGACGTAGCCGATTTCTCTAGTGCTCAGGCCAGCCTTTTGTAGGTGATTTTACTTTCAAATTGTATTCGGCACAGATTAGAAGCAACAAACCAAAAAGGCCAGGAGGTTTCGGTGCAGTTTTTGAATTCAACGCAACGAATTCTGAATGAGGAAAGAATTCGTTGAAATGTAATCTGAAGAAAACTATTCTGTTTTTGTTTTGTCATACGCTTTTCTATCGTTGTAGCGACACTTCTCATACAGTAGGAAACGTTACGATTCGCACTGTGATTAGGCCACTTGTTTCCACTGGAAAATCCTTCGGTGGGTGGGACAGAGCTTTTGCAGGAGGGATAGGTCTACTGTATACAACACGTGGGAGGGCTAAGACGTTGCAAATGCTCTCCAAAACAGACCCTCGATGGCTCTATTTTTGCACGCAGTGTAACTGCGGCATATTTATGTAATATACTTGCGCAATATATCCCTTTTAGTGTATACCCTCTCCTCAGCGTATGTCTCTTCATTATGCCATGTTACAAAAAAACCCAAACCGGTGGCTTCAGTGTTTTTGGACTTTTTTTGCATATTTTTTATTTACCATCGCATATTAATGAACAACTTTTGATAGCGGTGTGTGCCTTTAGGTTTTTGTTTTCTCTCAGTAGTGCGACTCCTCTCAATGTGTCGAAAGCGGCAAAATTGCCCGAAATTGAAATAAAAGATACAAAGTCAATTGGTAAGTCATAAGTAATGTAATGTCAATATATAAAGACCCCCAATGTTATTTGATTGGATTCGATTTTCCCAAGAATGACCGGTCAAAAGTTTTAAACTCTCTTTTTTCTGTCACTATGATTTATACTTCCGATATTAGCACCCTTTTCCTGATATTTAGCTCAACCATTATTGAGCATTACTCCAAACTAAAATGGATTAATGTCAGAAAGAGGCCACTAGCTTCACAGAAGAAGTACAGTGAGGAGCACTGGCGAAGGTATTTCCCAGCACTTCAACACTGGACGAAAGCCCTATAAGGCCGATGTCAGACTTTGCGAATCGCGCGATTCGCTAGCGTCTGCGGTCGCGTCGCGGCCAGTGAATCACTCAATTGGCTGGTACCGCAACGCGACCGCGGACGCTAGCGAATCGCGCGAATCGCTAGTAGCGAATCGCGCGATTCGCAAAGTCTGACATCGGCCTAAGATTTTCTGGTGCCATGATTGTCGAAGGGGAATCGAAGGAAATCTCGCGCCAAATCACCACTTGCTCCACTTGTGCCACTGCTAGCAACAAATCTGGTTCAAATGCCCAACTAAACTTGTGGGTGAAGCGCTTTTGCGGCGGAGCGTTATGCAAGTGCTGTTCAAGACAACAAAGTTCACCTTCATCGATGAAAGCGCCTTCTTCGCCTTCCTTGGCACCGGCTACTGCTTCGTGGGGACGCATATTCTTCCCGTGCGCTTCTCTACATCGTGCATCGCTCATTCGATATGGTTGTTGAAATTGTCTAACATCGGTATTCGATAATCACCGGCACGATTGCATTGGAACTTATAAGAACATATAAGCAGGTTTCCCGATTTCGGCTCGCAAACGAAATGACGATCGGATTCCGTGCATTAATCGTTATTTTCTGTGTGCTTTCTGCTGCGCAATATGGAGGAAGCCAAGATAGCCAAGGTAAGGATGAGCTCCAGACGGCAGTCGCATTGCACTTTGTATGGTGCAGTGACAAACCGGGTACGTGTTTTTTTTAAAGGCTACCATAGAAGATCCCTGAATAAATTATCTTTCACCGTCTACGTACTTCTTGAACTTGATCCTCTAGACCGCCACAATTTAATGTTCCTACCTGCGCCCTCCCGAAAAACAGCAGCCCTCAAGGGTAGCCTTAGGGCTCTCGCCTTCCTTCTTGAGATTTGACCCGAACCAGGTGCCGCTCTCTATTCGTCTCTGCTCTCGCCATTCAGTACCATTGTGGATAGTTCAAGTAGTCTGTAAACCATCCTTCACCAGCTCCTCATTGAGGCGATAATTCAGAAGACACAATAAGCTGGCAAAATAAGGACTAATGAAATATTCTCGCCAGTTTCTGAGTAACGGTAGGCCGATTTCAGACAAAAATGCGAACGCACAGAGCAAAAATGTTTCGATGGAGGATACAATGCAGGGTAAGTAATTTAATGGTTTTGTTTTTATTCATCTTCATAGCTGTACATTTTAGTAGGCCCAGGCGCAGACTTCGTAACCATTCGGAAAATCTCCAAAGGATCATACACGACCACTGTCTCGATTGGACTGGAATGCATTCCGTTGCTTGTTGGATTGTACTTCAGCGTGTAAAATTCATTCATTCCAGAGTTAAATTAGCAGTGTTGTCATTTAATTGTCCACATTCCATGTTTACGTTCCTGCTTACATTCCATTCGATTGATAAAGCTTTCGGTGTTGATCAGTCTTTCTGGGTTGCGCCACGCATTTTACTTTAGACAGATTCGTTGAAGTATTTGGGTGAATATGGCCCAGGGTCGAGCGTGTGTTGAGTAGTCCCTAGACGAGGAGAGTCGTAAGTGTAGGAATCACCAATGACCAGAGCAGCGATGGCCTATTCGGATGTGGATGGGAACTGCGACTCGAGCCGGATGTGGAGTGCACGGTGGATCTCTGAGCGAGAACGACCCATACTACGCGCTCCAATTCCCGTACTCTACAATAGAGGTGTGACTTCGAGGGATATCAAGAGGTCTTCAGAAGACTAGTCGAAGATTAGTCGAAATGGCGGGAAGAAATTCCACTACTAAAGAAGAAATGCAATTTTCAGCGCGCAGCGTCTCCCCCACGCACATTCACTCTTCTACAGTATTTTTAAAAGCGAAATTTTAGCAAAAATACGCGAGAGTCTTTGAATTCTGAAGCTCTTTCAGCGTGTGCGAAATGATCTCACTAAAGATAGCTATTGGTCGCTGAAAGGGAAGTATTCGCAACTACGATAGGGAGAGTGCTTGTGACGTAATAATGGAGAAAGACCCTCGAAAGGTACTGTCTTTGAAATTACCTAACCTATCATTCATGGTGAAATGATTGGAGGAAGACGAATCTTCCACATTATAGACAGTGCTAAGTAGTAACATTTTGTACATAATACATTTGTAGGTATCTACTGGCAAATGCGCAAAAACTCGCGCTGTCAGAGAATTTTCCTTGATTCACCTTTGCCAGTGGAGCTGTTTTCGACATACTTGACTACCAGTTTTGGAAATCGTTGAAGGAAGAGATGTTCTGCTTCGAGCACGGTAAATTAGGTACCACCAGGGTCCGGTACAGTCTAAAATATGCAATTGATCGAAGTATGCTTTGAAAATGATAAAAAAAATCGTGCTATTGAAGAGAAAAGCAACGATAAGGTTGTGGCTGAAAGGAAAGAGGCTTATGCAGGACTCCCATAAAGGCTCGATTCGGTGACAGGGTACGTCAAGTCTTGGAATTGGCGGACAAACAGACTGCTGACCACAGGGTCAACGCCCGTTCGATACACGAATCGGAGCGGAGTCGCATCCTGTGATTTTATAGAAGGTTGTCTCACTGTGGCTTTGAAAGCAATGTTATGATTAAGGCGTAACATAGCGGTGACGGAGCATTTTCGGTTAGGGAGTGGTGAAATTTTTGCATTTGCCGCTTCATGGTACGTATTTACCTAGAGTTGGAGTATGCCAGCTTCCCTCACTAATCAAATACTACGCTAACAGCAATGATGGTGAGGGTGGTGGTCGGAGGAAGAAAGGGGATCGTATCGGGGAAGCCTTCTTAGATCGATGGTTGTAGCTTGCGGGACCATAGAGCCCTGAAGAGGTAGAGGGTGGGAGGTTCATGTCAAAGAAATTTTGACCAAAAAGTCTTGAACGTGATGGTGTACCCTGCTGCTAACCCTGGTGGTACCTACCTATACGTTAGCTCAAAACGATATCGCGAAGACAGTTAAAAAAATCTTTCACGAAAATATCATGGTTCTATTTCAGCCATAAATCACTGGTTTGAGACTTATCAGTACCATGATTTAAACGAAAAACCATAAAATTTGATTTGTTTGCGATATAAAAAGATTTTACCGAAAACGAAAGGACGTTCGAAGTGCCCACGGACGTCTTTCACAAATGCTGGCGACGGGGATGCTTCCATTTGGTTCTTGGAGTGCATTCACTAGGAAAGCTCTTTGGCCTTCTGCTTATTGCATTCACATCTTACACTTCTACTCCATCCTATTCTATCGATCGATTTGTCTCCACTCTCCGAAATCGCGCGCTTTAACCCGATTCTTCATTTGCGTCGCCTGGTACGTAGCCGGCCAAAGGCAACTTCTTTCCATGCCTCGCCTTTGGCTCTGCCTGGTCAAAACCCCCGACCATTACTTCGGTCGTCCAAGTGAGTTGCCTTATATATTTCTAGCCTTTGTTATCTCTTGCGGAAAAATCCAAGAATTCTTCACGCTGAAATTTTCCGGATATGTCCATCTCATGACATTTAAGTATCCTTATCATCAGCTGATACATTTCATCTTGAGAAAGAGTTGCATGGAGTGGTTAGCGAGAATTCCTTGAAGTTGGACAAAATTTTCCTTGGCTTAGACTTTGGAGCATGCATCCTTACTAAATTGGGGATGGGCAACACTGGATGAAAATCACTCAGTATACATTTGTCTCTAGCCAGGAAAGTATCAGATTCATGATATTCCAAAATGAAGCCTCATCTTCACTCAATTCACGTTCGTATTATTTACTTTGTTTTTTTACTGGTTGCATTTCTGGCCTTTCCACTTTCCATTCTCGAGTTCAATAACCTATTCAAGTAGGTGCTGGTTTACCGAATAGAGAGCGGATTTTTCGCGCTTTGCACGCGAACATTTGTATGCATGTAGGGACCCAGCGGTCAACAGATGGACTCAAGGTTTTCCGGAAAATGTTTTGTCGCGCCAGATACGCGAAAAGTCGCTTCTTCTAGTGAACACAGACTATCGATGAAATGTCTATCGCGACTGCTCGTTTGAAAAGTAGTTTGAGTGAGAACAGTAGAGACCTTCGTTCAAAACGGAACGCTAATTGTACAAATTTTCTTGAATTGATTTAGTGAGTTTCAACTTGTAACGAGCATTGAACATCGAAGAATGAAGCAGGCATACCTGGCAACTTGTTTCCGTATTTTCGTTTTCATCTCACTAAAAGTGGGCCCCAACACTGCACTCATCGGTTGAGAGAAGCCTGAAGTGAAAGAAAACCAGTTTTGAGGAATCGCAAGTGAGTGACACTCCTGACTTATCGAAAGATTCGTTCGGCGTCCTGCCTCTCTTTATTCAGAACAGGTTTTCTACAATTATGTTTTCTACATTAGGAACAAAGCGCATGGAGTATGGGACTATGCTTCATTTTTCCTGAGCGGCCCTCTGAACGCTAAAATAGGGATGAAGGGTTGGTTCATGGCTCGATTCCCTGAAGTGACAAAGTTTTCCATTCCCGAATGGCACTCGCACGATGTTGCGAAATGATAGCCACTGCAGAAAGGATGATATATTCCCATCGGTAACCGACAGATGCACCACCCTAGCCGCTCGGATAAGGAAAGCAGAGTCAGCGGACGTGCTGCGTGTTGAAGGACGTACCCTGGTACATTCCAGTTAATTTGACGCCAATCGCTACAGTACACACTGCGACTCGTCCACTGGCTCTGCCTTGTTGCCGCGCAATGGGCCTCCTGTCGGGTACTCATTACCATCACGGTTCACAAGTAACTCGTATGGGTAGGTTTTTAATAAGATCTAGTGTCAAAATTGTGTGGCGCTTGAAATTTTTACCAACTTTTTTAGCATTCAGAGAGCCATTCAGGAAAAATAAACCATAGTTCTATGTTCCATTCATGGCTCCTTAGACAATGCAAGGACCGTTTTATAAAGCGGGCATGACCTAAAAGTCCTTGTTGGTAATCATTTCATTACCGAGTACAGGCGTATTGCCTGATCCACGCCCCTTGCTCCACACATTGGGCGAATTGAATGCATCGCTAATTCCACACCACCAATATCAACGGCTAGTATTCCCAGAGAAGCTGCTAACTCAGATCCAAAAGTTTCACCTGCATCAGCGCTATTGAGGTCGACATTGATCTGAAGATAAGTTACTGGAAAACGAAAACTCATGACCCTTAACTTATTTGGAGATGCTGATTGAAATCCTGGCTACTTTCTGACGGAAAGCTTGTACCTGCAGTGGCACCCCCGCTTCCGCAGCGATCTGCTTGATCACAGAATGAGAAGTAGGTGTCGTCGCAAACTTAGCGCCGCCGGTGACACACAAACCACCTTGGATGGCTGGACGATGATTTTTCTGCAGCGAAATTTGGTACACAAAGAACCAAGTAGGAGTGAGCACAGATACGGTTAACTACCCTCCCCTTCAAAAAGCGAGAAAGTGTCGGGTGCAGACCATGCACCACAAGTGACGACGGCCTTCACAAAATGTTAATGTTTTCTGCCAATGAAATGATTAGCCTGTTGCAGTTGTATTCTATCATTGTCACTAATTACAACTATCATTTACCAGAAATCAGCTATCACTATGAACAACTTCTAACCAGATTTACTTGGAGGCCGTCGTCAGTTGTGGTGTTTGGTCTGCACCCGACACTTTCTCGCTTTTTGAAGGGGAGGTTATGCATTATTGGGTTATTCCATGATTTCTGCCCGATTTTCGTCCAAATTCAAATTTCTTCAAGTAAAAACAGTATCATTGTGGAAATGTAAATATTATATATCGAAGATACATCAATACCTCTAGTGAAGAGGTTTTAGTGCTGAGAAATCGACCAAGACATAACTTAACGTAGGCAGCACGAAACGTATCGATGACCAAACGAACATTCTATGCTTTCAGGAAGTAATTCATGCAGAAATCTTGAAAGATATGAGCACAGGCACGATCTATCGCAGGTATATCGATTTACTAAGGCGCCTCAAAGAGAAATACCTTATCTAAGAGATCAGAAACAATTTATCACAAGAATGCTCGACGTCGGTGGGCAAAACTTTCGCCCCAGCCGGGATTCGTACCCGGATCCTTTGCTTTCCGGGCAATCGTGCTACCAGTTACACCACCGGGGCACCATTCCATCTCAACTCAGCTTCAATGGTGAAGTTACCATAGCTTATCAGCATTCGCACGTATAACCGATGATATCCAGTAAAATAAGTTCAAAATCTGGTAACATTCTAGTTAGAGCTTTCAAGCTTCAATTGATGCCGAAATTGGCCTACCGGTTCATCACTTTTACGTGCACAAGTTCGTTTCGACTCCTCCCACTCCAGGGATGCTCAGGGGGTACCTGCTGCCCACTCAATGTTTATTCTTTTTGTGAATGACCTAATGGATTCCATTCCTTCTGGTGCAATTTGCAGCTTTATATGCTGACGATTCCAAAATATACACAATAAAACGACTGCCACAAAGCTCCAGACTGCAATAAACTCTATCCAGACTTGGTCGAAAAAAGTGGCATTTAGATATATCCCTCCAGAAGACGGCAATTATGGGGCTCGGTAAAAATCACCCGAACTGTTACGTTTTACATCGAAGGCGTTCCGCTAATTCAGATTCAGATTTTTTTTTAGGTGGAGACGTTCAAAAATGTTCCAGTTCAAATTATCATCGTATCTTGAACAACAACTCACTGCTTCAGAAACGAGCTAGGAATCAGTGTTATCATGAGGTAATGTTCCCGCGGCGCTGTTGGTGCATCGACGTCATAGCGCAGGGCCAGTGACCGCCGCTGTTAGGGCGCTCGCTGCGGATCCTGGCGCGGGGTTCGCACAGCGGGAGAGAAACGTCACCAGCGGCTGCGGAACGCAGCGCGTGATACTGCGTTGACGTCGAAATCAACGTCAACAAGCTGCGGCAGTTCGAAGGTGGGGCGATAGTGGCAAATCCGCCGCTGCCCTTTGCTGAACAGAGCTGGCTTTGCCTCATACAACTGGGAATCAGTTGTGCGCAGAGAAATGATTGTATCATGTTTAGGCATCATCCTTGCTTTAGGAACTGAAATTCTTGAAAATGTAGAGAAAGTCCGAGGCTTTCATGTGGAAACGGTACATTGTCAGTAATTTGAATAAGCTAAGTGTTCTTCGTGTTCGATTCCTGCTTACTTCTACTATCACATAGTGGAAGTAAGAGTACAGTAGATGCTCGGAGTACTTAATATTGAAGTAATGGTGGAAAAGCGGCCCTTGCTCGCTGTCTCGCCGCCGTTGTGACGTCACCAACACGCGAACGCGTCCGCGCCGCGGGTGACCTTTTCCATGAAGCCGAGGTTCGCAGTCTCCGCTGCCGAAAATATTTACAATCGGTATGTGCGGAAAAACTGTCGTTTCTCTTTCGCCATTGTGCCATGCATTTCATGAAGGTAACGAGAGTCCCCCTGCGGGAAATTGTAAGTGGTTATGAATATCTTGAAGCCCTCTTTACTGAAGCTAATACCTACTCATTTCAGCAACCGTCAATCCGCCCTTCCACTGTAACCTACTTGATTATCTCATTTCTAACTTATCATCTCTAATTTCCCTTCTATGTCACTGATTTCTCCCACTTCCCTTTCGTACAAATTTGCGACTGTATGCCTCGTGTCTCGTGCCTTGTGTCTTCATATCTCTGGCTAAATCTCCCATCCCTTGGCCATAGGAGGAGTTGGCGGACCTAATAAGTTGGTATCCGAAAGTCACGTCCCAGTGCTACGCCCCGCGGCTTGCAATGTTGGCCGGCCATTGCCCTTCGCCTCCTTTTTTAAGGCCATCACCCCCCCCCTCCCCGCCCCCTTTTTTTATATTGTATTCTTCTATCCTGATTATCCTATTATATTACTTTGTTCCTGTCTAAATTTGCTGTCATATGCCTATTGTAAGCTAGCTTTTATTCACGTATTGATTTGTTTTACCAACATTGTACAATAGCTATAAATATATAAATATAAATATAGTATTAAATCAATCACCACCGAAGCCTGAGTTGAAGGTGTATATAGTGAATGCCCTGGTCGGTGGTAAAATGGCTTAGCCACATTGCACCGAGAAAGCAATGATGATCGCAGGTACGAATTCCGGATGGGCGAACACTTATTGCACAACTCATCAGTCTTGTGTAACCTTTCGACAACCGCGAACTGCGGCGTTATAAACAGCAAATTTATCAATAAAAACATTGATCAGTAAACAATGATGTCTAGCGAATTAATTGCATAGGCGGAGCACCGGCGAAGGCGGTGCTCAGGGCGCTGAACACCACCAGGGCGCTGAACAAGCTTGGCTTTGGTTACGAAAGGACCTCACCCCCTGCCTAGTCCCCTAACTACCGCTTGCACTGGTGCATGTACTTCCATGCAGATGACATCATATTTTAAAGACGGTGAGGGCAGTGAAGGAGGGCCGCTTCTGCTCTGGAGAGGATATCTAGAGGATACTTATCCGTAAGTTTCATTGGAGGCGACACCTTGTACGATGAAGTTCGATGATGTGCACGGTGACTCTTTTTTGCCCTCTCATCGATATTTTTTCTTTCTTCTTTATTCGTCATTCTTTTATAACCAATAATAAATCATGAATCATGCACCCTTATCGTCTGTGAGGCAGAATAAAGCGTAGGCTTGTCAAGCACAGAAAAATAAATTAAATAGCGATTTTCACGGAATTCTTGTTAGATTCGAAACATTTGCAAATACCAACTATGCGAATGAGGACTTACTGCAATTTTTTCCGGATGATTCGGATGTGATGCATGGGCTTCGTCAACACATAGCGTCATGCTTTTGCTCGCTCCCAGTTCAAAAGCACTCACACATCCAATGGAAATCCTCTTCAGCACGTTTTCAAGGAATAATGAACCTGGTCCATGAGCGGAACTAAGCTCAGTCTCAAAAAGAACCAGTAATTTCTGAAAGCAGGCGGACTAGCAGTTTTTACCTCTTCGTTATCGAAGGACACAGCAACTCGAATATTTTCATCGTTAGCTACATCGTCATCCTTGCTCAGAGAATTTAGAAATCCTTGGAACATCGTGTAAGTTCCATGGGCATTGTCAAGGCGTTGTCCTGTGATGAACTCGTCGCGTATTCCACCTCTCCTCTGGAAATAAAAGCCAATTTTGAATAATAATTTTGGGATGGGAGCATTGTGACTGCAATTTTTTCGCAGAAGAGACGAAAAAAGCGATCTTATGTAAAGTTTTCGGCACCCGACAGAGACCCGTCGCGCATCAAAAAGTTGAGGCAGTCGAGTCGCAGCGCGTACTGCGATTTCGTCAAGGTAAATATAATTAAGCACTGTACGCCCCACATTCCGCGACGCGCGCTGCGACTCGTCCGCTGACTTGCCTCCTCGCCGCGCAACGGGCCTCCTGTCGGGTAATCAAGTTTTGTTTGATATGAAGCTCCAATCAGTTAGTCTACCGCCGGTTCAACGTCGTAAAGGTACAGATCCATATCCACAATCTTGTCCGGAGTCGTCTCAGCAACTTCAGCAATGATATTCACGAAGTTTGCATGATGGTCAGCATAGACGCGTGGAGTGCTGTATTCATCCATCTAAAAGAGTGCGTCTTAGAAGACACGTGCACTCGAAAATAGTCAGTAAATAATTCTTCAAATAAATGAATCCTGAATGGACTTTCAGGAATTTTTCGATTTTTGGTGACCAAAATAGGCAAGTAAAGCACATTGCAGAAGCTGGGCGTTCATGTGATCAAAAAATCTACTAGAATGCTCTCGTGGCCGTCGTTTAGTTTAATTTAATTTGTTTGTTCGTCCTTATTCCATTTATTTATATTTTTATGTTTATACTTATTTTTATTTTTATTTGAAATACATTGGAGTGTTACAACTGCTCATTCAACTTGCCTTGTGTTCAGGAGGCAATTCACTAGTGTCGATCCTGTGCTCGGTTTCGAAAATCGGTCGGAAATGCTCTTCTGTGTTGAACTCAAAAGAACTGCTTTCAGGCTCTGTCGAAAGATCTGCTCCAAGACTTGGGATATGCAAAATCGGAGTATCGATTTTGATCAAACGTCTCACCATGGAATTCCCCTGGAATTAAAACAAACAGCATGTTTAGAGCAGCAGTCCCAGCAGGGTTTTTACCTTCGACACTAATGGTGTGGAACGATGCGCTAGCCCTAGTCAAGAACATAAGAAGTGTGACTGAACAAAAAACTCACCTTGGAAAGCCGCGAAAGGGAGCTTGAACGCCTTCGAAGTGGGCGTGGCGGCCATCGCTCGCAAGCCCCTCTTGCCAGCCGTGGAGATCGCGTGATTGGCTGCGGAGGCATTTGCGATCGAGGATCGAGTTCAAATAGTCCCTGTGGTCCCAAACGATCGCAAATGCCTCCGCAACCAATCACGCGATCTCCACGGCTGGCAAGAGGGTTACGAATATCCAACCACGCCCACTTCGAAGCCGTTCAGCTCCTTTCTAGCGGCTTTCCAAGGTGAGTTTTTTGTTCAGTCACACTTCTTATGTTCTTGACTAGGGCTAGCGCATCGTTCCACACCATTAGTGTCGAAGGTAAAAACCCTGCTGGGACTGTTGCTTCAAAAGGTCCCCTTTAGGTGTGCTAACCGATTTAACAATAACTTCACCAGCAATCGATAAATCACGATCAAACCATGTATGCCATAGGCCTTCTCCATAGGTTCTGATTCCGATCTTAAAAGCAATTCTACAGTTGGTAATTTGCTGCTACACAATTGAGTGGCTCTGACGAAGACTTCAAATATGAAATATAAAAAGAGAGTTCCCATTTTGGAATTGCAAATAGGCTGAACATTCCTATCGAAGCCTGGCGGAAAAAGGAACAAATAGTGAGCCCTTAAATTTTGTTGATGTGGAAAAACGTGTACGGTAATGCCTTCACAGAATAAAGCATTAACCCAAAAGAGGTCGTTTGAAAATCAAATCTGTGGGTAGGATAGAGTAACCCATGAGCGTCATCGGTGTGTCGTCGTCGCGTCTTGAAAGTGCACCACCCGTCGGGTACCACAGAGGACCAATGGCACGGCGGACGAGTCGCTACTGTCTGATGAGGACGTACTATAGAAACTCCCATTTAACTCGACGTTCAATCGCTACAGTACGCGCTACGACTCGTCTACGGCTTTGCTTTCTCGCCGCGCGACGGGCCTCTTGTCGGATACCCGTGTCCCTGATACGCAGCATGGTTTATGCCGTATCGGTTAATTCAAAATGTGCGGGTTAGTGGAGCTGCGGAGCAGGATCGTTCAGAAAACTCGTCCGGCTCCTCCCCTTCCCCATTTCAAGGAGGAACAAGGAGAAGGAAGAAGCAGTACGGAAAAGGCTGGAACGGCCGGCAAAGAGCTGTATTACACAACGCGTTGTGAAGGTTGCATCATGCGTACTGTACCTTCAAACCTTTAAATATTGCAGTATTTCTTACCAGATTGTACTTTTCTGACTGCAATTTTGACTTTGGCTTCACACGAGGATACACGGAGTCATTATGAGCGGCAATAATTGAAAATCCATTTCCCGGCTGGAATTTTCCACCGACGACGAACGCCAGGATGGTCGCTCGGCCTCTTACAATGATGCAGTGAATATATGCAGTTTCTCTAACCTATCACTATTGAAAAAGAAAATCAGAAAGCAAACTTAGTGACAAAATATCTGCCAAGAGGTTTAGTGTCCCATTTATCGCCCTCGTCCAGCTCCTCAAAGCCTGCGTCACATAAGCGCTCTTTCCATTCTTGCACCGCTGAAAAATTCATCTTATTGTAACAAAACTGAAAAACGGATGACGCTTTGCGCTAGTTCTTGTTTACTGAGTGGCCATGCTACCGTCAATCGAGCACAGGCCTAACAACAGGTATTTTGGTAGCGGTAATCCCACGACGGGTTTGGGCGGAAGTGGTGTAGTGACAAGTGGCGCGCTTACCACGCGAGCGGTCCGGGGATCAAATCCTGGGTCGTGAGTCGCCCGGGCCAACCAAGCCTTCCATCCCTCCGGGGTCGGTTAATTGGTACCAGACTTGTCTGGGAGGATAAAAACACTGACTTGAACATCGGCTGGCCCCCGCAAGTCATTGTATAGGCCAAATCGCATTCAAACGCCATTACGAATGTACAAATGGAAGTAGAATGCGTGCCGCATCTCAGAAAAGGGATTGATCAACGGACAAATTCTTTATGCTTTATGCTTTCATCTCCACGACGACATAAAGACAATATCGCGTATTCACCAGGCGTATTAATATTGTTCTTTGGATACAAGGCTTCATATTTCGATTATCAATTTTTTTCCTTGAGTAATTGTATTTTTCCCGTTGTGCTTTGTGCTTGGTTTTACCTTCTTTAATTTGGTATAATTAGTATTGGAGTGGTCTAGTCATGAGGATCGGGACCCTGCATTAGTTTTTATACTCACGATCAGTCAGAATATTCCGCCACTTCGTTTAACCCTTCCTTTCTAGAAGGACACACCTCAGAAAACTTTTCTGTTTGCTAATTATGTGACTCACTTACCAAGCTTTGAAGAAGTAACGTCTCCCTGCTGGGAATCCACGAGGGCATCTGGTCCTTACCTGACTTGCCTGTTCCACGAGGGTGTCGGTATACTCGTGTCCCGAAGTTCAGGCAGGCTTCCCATTGCACCTATAGTAGTGCTATGGGCACCATTGCCGACTGGTGCAGGTAAGGTACCTGGAATTACACTTGAGGTCACCCAAGTTTGAGTCCCTTTGGGTTTCCTGGCGATTAGCGGAGCAGCAGTGCTATTTTTCTCGTGCTCGGTGCTTATACCTTGTGGATAGAGGAAAGGGAATCAGGAGTCCTTTTATACTGTAGTTTTTATAGTTCCGAAAAAGATAATAGGGCTACCGTCCCCATTGACTAAGCACGGTGTTTTCTATTGTTAGTTTCTTTATAGGCGTTTCAGCTGCACGCACGAATAATTAAATTAATTATCCTACTATATATAAGCGGCTAGCGTGTGTCTGTTGGTGTGTGTGTGTGTGTTTGAACGGAAATTCATAGCTCGAGTCACAGTAACGATAGCGCAGTGGTTCTTACATATGTTATAGGGGGTGGGATGGGGACACAAGTGGTACGTGATAGGAACTGATAACGACTGATAATAGCTGATAAGAGGGGCTAGAAAGCGAGCATCGCCAATTTCGTTTTGCCGTTCATATTGGTAAGAGCGTCTATACTTACAAGTCTTATGTGGGGCGGTCCCGGGACATTGGTGGTACATGATTGGAAGCGATAGCAACTGATAATGGCTGATAAGATGCGCTAGAACGCAAAAGTCGTCGATTCCGTTGCCTGGCTCGCGTTGACACCAGAGCAACCATACTTACAAGTGTTATGTGGGGTGGGACGGGGACATTGTTGGTGGGTGCCAGAAACTGATAACGATTGATAAGGGCCGATAAGGCGCGCCAGAACGCTGAAGTCGTCGATTCCGTTGCCTGGCTCGCGTTGACACCAGAGCAACCATACTTACAAGTGTTATGTGGGGTGGGACGGGGACATTGTTGGTGGGTGCCAGAAACTGATAACGATTGATAAGGGCCGATAAGGCGCGTCCAGAACGCAAAAGTCGTTAGTTCCGTTACGCAGCGTTGACACTAGAGCGTTCCTACTTACAAATTGTAGTAAGTCGTAGTAGTAACAAAGGTACGTGCACATTATTTCGATATATATATCCAGCTTACTTAATAGAATTCGACTGCATAAATTTAAAAAACAAGTCTTCAGCGAAATGATAAGTTTCATTTCTGACTATTAAGAAAACCCAATCTCATTAACCGCTAATCCTTTCGTGGTTCTAAATAATGATGAATGTAATGAATGATAAGCATTAGCTCCTCACTTATGTAAATAGGCATATTTCGTTTTGATTTTGAGACTGACAGCAATCCTATTCACCGCTAAATTATCTTAATTCAAGAAAAATGCTGGATGTTTACAGTTGTGATCAATATACCAGTTCAGCTCAGACGTTATCACGCGTATTCTCGATGAGCTTCAGTGAAACTGTGGAGGGTCTAACACAGTCAATAGTGAGATGGTTAATGGAGTATCTCATGCTGATATTCCATGGGTCCTTCAATTTCGCTAAAGCCTGCCGTGCCGTGTGATGCGCGCGATAGCCGGGCACGAACAAAAACTGTGAGTTGGAATAAAATAAGAGTATAGAGGTGCACAGCCGGACGAGCGATAATGGCACGGTCAACAATTCTAGGAAGTAATCCTCGACTCTTCAAACCGTATGGAAAAAAGGGTCATTTGCCATGGCTACCGATCAGCAATTTTTGTCGCACGTGCTACAGCGGTGAATGAACGTTTTAATGGCAAATATGGTTATGGTCAACTGCATCGCGTGAGCCAAAGGAGGCCACCCGTAATCGCTCTAGCTTTGGTGAACAGCTTTTCAAAGACTGTAGCTCTGATGATGAGTATGCAAGGCGTTTTATATGCCCACTTCGATCAGCTCTCCTCTCCTCATAAGATGAGCGAACAGATAACAAATGGGCTGGCACGAGGAGGGTGCCTTGGTTTTCTGTACGCAGCGAAACAGCTTACCGTGTAATGGAGTGACAGCCTTATTTAGAAAATCTACGAAGTCCAGAGCGACGCTTTGACCATCGTCATCTGAAACAACAGCAAGACATCAAAGGCACACCTTACGATGAGCCAGGTAGATTAATCCCTCAAGTGGACATGACAGAGTTGTCCACCAAAGTCATAGATATCATTTTTCCCGGCTCGAAAAAGACCTCAAGGGCGGTAGGGACTTTACAAACGCATCGAACCCTTCCGCTTTTCCTCAACAGCATACAAGTGTCCTTCTTTTCTACGAACCTCCGCCTGTGCCCTCTTCTCCGCACTCGGTGTCTGATTGAATTAGTAAAGCCGGCCTACAAAATTGAGTAAATCTTAAATTTT
>MU889565.1:0-17628 GCA_036418205.1 Ostertagia ostertagi
ATTCAACTCTCCTCATCAGCTCCTATCAATCGCAATCAGTTTCTGTCACCTGTGATAATGTCCCCATCCCACCCTGTGAACACCTGAAAAGACCAACGCCACACTTTTGCTGCGACTCGCGGTACTCGGTCAACATGGACATGGACATATACAAACTTAGCCGATTTTGTATAGTGAGACAATCATCTTTGTTCGTGAGATCACAAGCCCACTGCGCAATTGCTTTAATCTCTGGAGACCATATTTTTCTTATCATTTTGTGAATATCGCTTTCGTTTTCATCACATTGGGTGGCTCCGACGTACAGGACTCTTCAAATACTCATTGGTGCAGAACAGGTGACTCACACAGCGCAAGTCAAACCTTGCTACTTTTCGAATAAGGCAAATTAAGTTTCACGTTTGATATTTGCGTGTCGTGCTAGGCTTGCAGTCAGTGTCTGCGGCCAAATGCCACTTAGGCGTCGCCTTTTCTTTCCCGTCAGTGAAAGTGGCGGTGTCAAAAGTAACTGCGTAGGGTGCCCGTAGGTGAATGGTTCTTATTGGCTCCACAGCGCAAAAGCTTCGTGAAGGTGAGTACCGAGCTTTGGTCAATCCCCTATCACTTCCTAACCATCGGCGACATTGCGGCTCGACGTGGAGACGCACATTTTTTGCCATGTGGGACAATGCGGCTCGATGTGGGGACGCAGCATAGAGATAATTCTTCTGCGCAGATTTCCAAAATTATTGTAGTGGCATATTAATCAGGAAGGCGTTGCCAGTACTTATGGTATTCATGGCCCGTGCATATCTTTCCTAATTGATGTTTTACACAAGGGGTACTTGAAAGTGATTTTCCAAGGCAAAGCTTGTTATTTTTGAATGTATCCGGCTGGCTTTTCGCCTGGAGTTAGCTAGAGTAATGCTACAACTTTTCACAAAAAGAGATCTGGATCCGACCCCATTTACGGGTTTTAGAAGTGGAAAATTGAAGTTTCTCTGGCTTGCTCCAAAATCACCCTGGCAAACGAAAGATTTACGCTCATTTTGGAGCGATCGGCAAAGTTTTGAAACGTGCAAAGTCTCAACAGTTTCTGCTTCAAGATTCAACATTTTTGGTGCCGGTGGTTTGCTGCATTATGACGCATTTTTCGAAAATATCAAAAAAAGGCGCGGTCCCACGTGGCAGACACGCGGAAATCTCATTGTCACAAACTGGCTAAGTTCCTGCAGATCAATTTTCATTCAGGTTTGCTGTGGAGAACAAAAATACTATGCATTGCGTAGGGGCCAGTTGCAGTGATTGCAGTTCTGACGATGAGTACTTATCTTTCCATATTCCTATCTTATTATGCAACAAAGCCGGTAATAGTGTAAGCCTGTAGGCTTTCTCAATCAATAGGCTATGATTACAGGCTGCTCAAGCGCAGCGAAATGTCAGTACGAAGATCTAAAGCGCTGATTTCAGGCTGTCCGTCGGCACGGTACTTAAATCCTTGACGCGCGTCAACAAGGCTTCTTCGGCACCGATGCCTGCGACGCCCGAGCCGGTGTCTGGACGATGTTCGTCTCAGTCCAGTGATCCGGAGCTACAGGGCCTGTATCGTTGATCGCCTGCCGTCTACCATTCTGCCGTCAGCAGTCTCCACTGCGACCTTATTCTGCTGGTGAATCAATAAAACCGTTGCACTATTCTGTCCTGTATTGTACGGAGAACTAACACAGATGAACTGGCTCTGGCGAAGCCTAGAGTCCTCGACCCTACTCCATCTTATTACGCAACAGAGCCGGTAATAGAAAGGTAAGCTGCTTAAAATCGAATCAATCTTTTAGCATTTGGATCACGCACCATGGCATTAGCCATGCAAGTAGTATCTGGTGGGAAATGCCTAACTGCAGCAATTTCTCTGATTACTCCATCGAAAGCTGATTCTTGTAACGTGGGGAAATGAATTCTCAGGGTAGAGGGTGATATTTTTACGAAATTCGTTTGCGCAGAAAATTACTCTTTTCTGCAAATTCATAACCGCACGCTACTAATGCATGCGTCTTTCAATTTGAAACTTACTGCAAGAAGTTCCTTGGCTAGTTGGAAAGCCTGAGCCGCTCCCTTTTCGCTTGAAGGGTTTTCGGGTGGTGAAAGTTTGCGTCTGAAAAACCTGAAAAACATGCAGTCATGCTTCCAGCGGTGACAGTGGAGTTCGAGGGAGTCTCTTCATTGGGCTATTATCCAAAAGTAGAGATAAAAATGACAGCGCTCCCTTGCTCGACTCATCTCAAATATACTTTTGATGGGTACAGGTCCAGCGTGGAAGCGCACCTGAGGTTCTTTCACATTCCGTTCTGCAGTGATTCAATGGAACGGCCATGAACCAAGTGGGGGACATCTTCGCCTATGCCAAAGGAGGTGCGAAATCTACTGTGCTTCTATTGATAAGGACAAAAAAATAAGGCCACTTAGGCGTCGCCCTTTCTTTTGCATCAATGAAAGTGATGGTGTCAAAAGTAACTACTGTGTATTGTGCCCGTGAGTGAAAGGTTCTTGTTGTGGGTTTGCCGACCGAAAGTTTTTTCTGTCTCAGAAACGGGGTATTCTGCCGATCGATCGGTTTTCCGACTGAGAGATTGTTCTGTCTCAGAAAGAATGGATAGAATGTGGACAGAATGTTTGGTGTTTGGACCAATCCTTATTAGAAGAACACTTCATATGAATCGGTTCCGTAGTACCCTTAGTGTCAGAGAGCCCAACTTAGCGCCCTTCAGTACTTAGGATAAGTTAACTTAGAAAGCCCCCCCCCCCCACAACTTCATTGTCATCCCTTCAGCTATGGACAAGGGAGGGATTGGTGAGTACACTGCTTATGAGGACCACAAGTGTGGGAGGCCCTTCAAGGAGATGCGAGAGTGACAAACCACAAATTAGTACCGTAGTTGGCGCCCTGTGTAGACGCCCATTGTAAGAAGTGTCTCTGCAGGGCAACTCATCGATACGACTCCGATTCTTGCTTTTTCTAAATTCTCGGCAATATCCGTCACATAGGCTATTTCCTGAAATACGTAGAAAATCAATGTTGTTCAGAGGCTGATTAATTCAGTGATTAATTTGATTGATTAATTTTGTTGATTCTTTTTTATAGGTGTCAGTTATTCGGGAGGTTATTTGGGCTCGAGTATGGCAAGAATTTTTTTTGACATCTGCACTGCTTTGTACCACTGGCAAGCCTAACTCCCTGGATTCTCTACAGAAAAAAAAGTATTTCACTCCAACTGACTCATTTGCATCTTTTGAATTTTTCTTGCCTTTGTTTTGCTTTTCCGTCATGAATGGTGCCCTTGATGATTTATCAGTGAACCAACACAACAATGAAGTTTCTCAAGTATTCATTACATTCATATCCTGCAGAAAGTTTAGAGTGATTATCAAAGATTTTGGAACTTGGCCTCAAACCTCGTGCAACTTGACACCAATTTTTTAAACTTATTCATCTTCACGTTTTCAGAATCGAGGAGCAGTTTTTCAATTCCGTCGAATTTTTAATTTTGTTAGAACGAAAAAAACTCTTGGTCGGGGGCAGTCATTTATTTTCATAGAGGAAGGCATTTTAACGCGGAATCCCAGTGCTTGCTGTGTCATCGATGTGAATTTTCACCTTTTCTAAGAAACGGAATCCGTGAGCAGTGCAGCAGAGCTACGAGTAGAGCGGCCTTTCTGTACCATATGAAAATCAGGCATCGTAATAAGGAAAACCCCAATAAACGTTGTGGACAGAGCTCTTGCGAAATTCCTCCGTCAAAAGGAGCTGCAAATTTAGGCTGCTTTATTATCTTGGTAGGAAACAGAAGCCTGAAGGCTGCCCTTCACAGGTCGTTCTATGAATATATACAACTAACATACAGATGCAGATGGAACAGCAGCATAGCTGATGGAGCATGTGCCTGAGGAACTCACAGCCATTTGTATTCGAAGCCGTGCATGTTTCTTCACGCCTTACCTGTCGGAATGAAAGGTACTCACCGTGCGGGAATCAGTAGTGGTTTGCCCTACAAGAATGAGGATCTGCTCTATATTGACACCTATTGCCCAAACTGCCCGCTCGATTGGCAGACCACTTTACAAATTGCATGAGAGTATCATGAGAGCATGCGCGGTTCAGCATGCTCGACAATATTAAGCGGTCACTGGACTCATACTCAAAGGCTGCGCAAGAATTCCAGGGACGGTAGTAAAGTGGCCTCAACTGCTAGTTACCATGTGACCATGAGCTCGTGGTAACTTGGTCATGGCTTCCATCCATGTCTCCCTAAAAGATGCGTAGAGCACCTCTGGAACCCCTCCGAAGATTCCCCGTCGGAATGGTCGAAGTGAGTTCGAACTTACTTGGAAGTTGGGGTGATGACATCACGTGCTAGTAAGAGGATTAGCAGGGTGGTCATTTATAAACTAACAGCGATGGCGGCAGAGGAAAAGGAAATAGTGCGCGCGCGGTGGAGGGCGCAAACATGCTGCCACTTCATCTCTAAAAAGTCCTCCGGAGGACTTTTTAGAGATGGCCATCTCCAAACAGCCAGGCTGTGTGGGTCAAAGCAGTAAGTTGAAAAGGGAAAGGGAAGCAACTTGCATTGATCCGTCAATGGTGTAGCGCCTGCGGTCCACGTTGGTGTTGAGCCGGCCACGGGATCGATACTACTAGATGTCAAAATCTTTGCAACTTTTGTGGGTTATTGCCTTTCCTCTAGAATCTTTCACCGTCAATAAGAAGGGCTCCATAGTGCAGTGGTAGCGATGCCGCTCATGGGACGGTGCACCGAAGGTTCAAACCCGTGTGTGACGCGACTTTTGCAAGCAACGTGGTGGATGCTCACCACTTCGCCTATGGCAAATTGCCATTGGCTCAATGGGGACGTTCCACGCTGCCGCTGGCAAGGTTGCTGGATCAGCACCGCTTGGAGACTAAGATTTGCAAACAACATCCATTGCATACCTTTCATCAACATCTCTTCCAGTGGTGTGGTCGAGTGATCCCTGGTGCAGTGGCAAAAAACCAGCCTATGAGCCCTACCATCCAGGGCTCAATTCCGAGAGGGTTGCAAGTTTTGCAGGTCGGGTGGCGAGGCTCGCGGTTTCAACTAGGGTCATGTCCATGTTTCCACGTTCTCTATTCCTCGCCAATGGGTGTAAATCACCACATTTGACTGCCAGTCTAGGGCACTTTACTACCGTCCCAGGTCTTTTACAATCATTGACCAGAGGAAAGCCATCAGTTCTTCGGAGACAGAAGCGATCATTGAGGAGCTGGAAAACCAATTTGTATTTACTCGATACACAAGGATGCTTCGTGAGCTCTACAGCAAGTCTTTAACCATGAACTCATCGTTCCACGAGAGAATTGATTCGGAGATTGTAATGCGAAGAACAGAGCAACACATCTCGTTAAAATTTGTCATCGCCTGAGAGCGTGGCAAAGGTGAGCTTTATTCGGAACTGATTGTACCTGATGCTTCGTTACCCTCAAAGGAGTGAACATTCCCGAATGCCTCGTTACCTGTATTTAGGTTGAGAAGTCATTAAAATGAACGACATGGACCCAAGCTGACAGGACGAAGCTACGGCATGGTCATCATATAAGGGTAACAATGAAGGAGTGAAAAAAAACAGGGACGGTAGTAAAGTGCCCAGACTGGCAATCAAATGTGGTGATTTTCACCCATTGACGAGGAACAAGGAACGTGGAAACATGGACTTGACCCTTCTTGAAACCGCCAGCCTCGCCACTATCCTGCAAAACTTGCGCCACTCTCGGACTTGAACCCTGGATGACAGGACTCAAAGCCGGGTTTTTGCCAGTGCACCAGGGATCACTCGATCACAGCATCGGAAGAGGTCTTGACAACAGGTAAGCAACGGATGTTGTTTGCAAATCTTAGACTCCAAGCGGTGTAGATCCAGCAACCTTGCCAGCGGCAGCGTAGAACGTTCACGATAAGAACGAAGGCCAAAGAAGGGGAATAGTACACTTAAAGGGGAGGCGGACCTCCTGAGGGTGCTGACCGACGCGCAATTGGCAGCGAAAGATTTGACCTCGGCGATCTAGCATGGCTCACTCTTGGCGCGGTTGGCGGGGTACGCCCACCGACTATCTAATCACTCGCCGCAGGTCTATACGTGGCGAGTGATTAGATAGCAGAGAGAGCGTAGTGTTGAAGAGGGCACAGCGATGAGAGTCGCATCAATGCGCAAATCAACGGGCAAGGAAGGGGTCCCATTTCTCGGGTTTCGGGCCGTTTCAAATGGTTTCTTCTTCATCCCTGCTCCACTGACCACCTCTACCCTTATTTCCAATGAGCTAACTTTCTTCGGATATTTTGCCTTTATTTGAGCCAAATACGTGTCATGGGCTTTTTCATCATATCTTAAGTGTTGAAAAACACAATAGTGTGCCCCTCCTCCAAACTGGGAATTTCACCTAGTAGCCAATTCCCAAAACTCACTAAATGTCGTAAACGACCATTATGTTTTGGATGTTGGGATAGGATAGGTTGAATAAGTTTGTATGCCACTGATATTGAACAAGAAAAACCACTGCTTATTGTATTTCCAAAAACACCGACATTTCAAGAAACTGGGCAAACTAGCGGCCAAATGGATTTCGGTGCTGACGACGACATCGCAATATAAGTTGCGAAACATTTGCATGTACAGTGCATGCTAGATAACAGCTTTGGACTTCTTCACTTTCAAGATCGCTATTATCAGCCCTTTGTAGCGTCGCTTTTTGTCACCGAATATACCCTCCCACCAACTGCATCATATTTGTGAAAAACCTCACTGCTGCTGGTTACGCGCTATAAACTTCGTGAAAGTGCTTATGAAGCATTTGATCACATTTGAAGCGACAGCTTAGCAGTGTTTTAACCATTCAATTCTAAGAGGTTTAAAGGCTCACTACTCTTATGGTTAGTCAAGTACAGAGGGTGTGCCACTTATTTGAAAACTCATCTCTGGAATTCGCTAGAAGGGCGTCTAATGCCTTCAAAGAAGGAGGAGCTTACCGATTTTGCGAGGGCACCCGACATTGCGGTTAGTGGGAGTTGATGATTGGCTGCGGTGACGCATTTGCGGCCATTTTGGACCACTGGGACTATTTCAGCTCGGTCTCAGAACAGTCGGTGTGGTGCTGCAGTTTCTTTTACAGACGAACGCACTTTTCTCCCGCGAAGAAGGCGATTCTCGAATGATCTTCCATTATCTTCCAATTTACTTTTTAGGAGCATACTTCGATCGACGTATTGGCAGGTTCAGGCAACTCGTCCAACACGCGTCTTCCTCCATTGCTAAGTGGCAGAGGGAGTCCCTGTCTAAGTCCCTGTTCGACGTTTTTTTTACTTTTTTTCATTATTGGTCAACTTTTCACCTACAACTTCATTATCGGTGGTTTTGCCCGCGAATTCTTTCTTGGATTTTTGCTTTCGTCGTTGCTATCACTTACAATCACTTACTCACCATGTTCTCCACTCACATAGCAAATTTAAGTACGGACGCTCTGAAGACCACCTGCATGAGGAGAGCAAAGCGGAGGCACTTGCTTCCTAGGTGCCATCATCACTTCTTATTGTCATTAATATCTATCACTCCCCCCCCCCCCCCCCCCAGCTGTGTCCCAGCCCCATCCAACATAACACTATTAAGGCAGACGCACTGATGTCAACTTGAACTTCAAAACGAAAATGAAGGCATTTACCCTGTAACACCCCTCATCACTTCCGACAACCAACCAACCATGTTCCCTTTCCTACTTACACGAAGCATATATGGGGACGCTCTAACGACAAAGTGAACGGCAAAAAGAAGGCGGTTGCGCTCGCTTCGTAACACTCCTCAGCTCTTACCAGCCCTTATCACTTTGGAACGCTCACACCACCGTCGCTGTACGCACGCTGATAGTTTCCAGCCAAGCACTTATACGGACACACATGCACGCACAAAGCAACAGACACATTTAGCAGTTTTTATGTGTAGGATCTGCATACAGTCGATATCCGAAAGTTGGGGTGGGTGTGTCACCGGAAGTGACGTGCACTGCGTGGATAAGCTGTTGCCAGCATGCTTTGCTGATAGCCAGCGATGTATGTTGGAAGCAGCTTATCCACATAGTTTCTATCAAGTGCACGTCAATTCCAACTCATCGACATCGAGTATATAGTGGTTTACGCAATAGAACGAAATAGACAAAAGAAACGTACTGCGTCGAACTGATCCTGGCATGATTCTGTAAAGTCGACAATAAACACGACTGACATGCCTGCACCAGAGTAAGGAATATCTGGCAGTTTGACGACCTTAATTAGAGCTCATCTTTACGGATGGCAATATTCCGTGTTCGAATGGCAAGGTCCGGGCTCGGCCTCAGTGAATCATCCCTGTGGATATAAAATGCACGTAAACTGCTTATGCCACCCCCCTGATTTTTCCGTTTTCTGACTTGCTTGGGATGCGATGCAATGCGCGTAAATGGTGGAGCACTTGTAAGTAATTAGTTTGAAACATTAGTCCTCGTGCAATACGGTAGCAGCATGAATAACGCTTTATCAGAGAAAGAGCTCTGTGCTCATTATTGCGATCGCTACTGCTGCTTATAATATGTTTCATGCAGGTCCTGTTGTCCGTCACCAGCTTCGGTGTGTGCCACTGTCAATTCTGTAGTGGAATTTCTTATTATTGAGGAAGGATTACGAGGAAACTCATTTTCCAATCGCTGGCTGGAGTACCCATGGGCTACTGACCGACCTGTCGATGGCCAATTTTTCGGAACTGGCTCAAAATCTCAATTTTTTCTAAAACTTCTACTTCAAGGAATATCTAATGCTCTGATCACGAATATGACATTTATTTTCCAGACGGTTCCAATTTACGCCACTTCGGCACCATTTGGCGCCCTTCTGGCGTTTCAACTTTTTTCCGCCATATCTCAAGCTACATAAAACTCTGAGCTTAATAATTATTGGTGGCTCTGGATAAATGAATATGATATCTAATTCTTGCGCTAGTGCTATTTTGAGGAAATTATTAAGCTCCAACTAATATGCAAAAATTTTGTCATCTTGGGGGATTGATCCTTGGACAATTTCCTCGCTATTTTTGGCCTTCTCGGCCATTCAGTGATAAATGGACATTGTTCTGTAAAGTCCATCAAGATTTCCTATTAAAATGCCAAATAACCGATCCTTAGAATAAGCGCGGCTCGCTCTACAAACGACTTCCACTTGTTAGGTTCTGAAAAGGACCATCCTTGAAACCTCGATGCCTCCATTTCTTTCTTATCTGTTTGATATCATTGGGCAACAGTGAAGAACCCTTATGACATGATCGAAGTAGCGAAGCTTGAAGTTCCATCACACTATAACAAACTGCTTACCATAGTGGTGTCCATGATATGGTAACGCATATCATGACACATCTGGTAGCCGAAGCGGTCTACATTCAAATCATTGAACTTCAGGTGAACACTTCCTTTGTACTAAATCATACAGCTAGCCCAACTATGCCCAACTTGAACTAATACAGAGTAAATCCTACCATAAGTTGTCATAGTGGCTCGTTTCCAACTTGTGAAGTGTGGGCATCAAATGAGAGAGAGTTATATCCTGTAAATTGAAGCCCGAACCACCCAACAACCTCGTGTCGTTTCAGTGAAAAGTTAGGTTACTTTCACACTCTTACTTTCTCATTTTTACTTTTTTTCATATTCGGATGGATGATCCCCTATCGATTGGCATTTGAGGGACGGTAGGTCTTGCTCCTCCAACGAAATGCAGTGTTGGCCTAGAATTCCAACCGTGTTGGCGCGAAAAACTAGTCCAGCGTTCTTCTCCATGTAGGTGTAGCGGCGAGAAAATTATGGCAATTTCTAACCCTCTAGCTCTGGAATTTGCTCACCCATTCAATGGTTCCCCTTCCCTGCGGAAGTCCTAGGTGCTACTGGAGTAAGCTACCTAGGTGCCATGATAAAGATCACTGGAACCAAGCCAAGGGGGTAACGGAAGTAAATTACGTACTCTGGAGTGGTTCCCCCTTGAGACTTGGTTCCCAAATCATCCGCTACTATGGTACTGAAGTTGTCTCTTCGCATCATCCCCATATGGCTCACACACTTCGTCCGAAGCTTCCGTGCTCTCTCGCTCAGAGAACGCAGAGGAATAGAGCGTTCTGCAGACACGTGCAGCAACAAATGTCCTACATTTGAGATAGAATGAATTACTTGCTGCAGTTTCAAATGTCTTGCTTTATGGTGGATTTGTAGAGTGGAAGCGGAACAAACCATACTTTTCCGCTCTTCCATTTCGTTTACAGCAGTTTTTTCTTCGTTAGCTCCATTTGCAAAGATGTACTCCTAATTATCCTTCTTGCCCCCTCTCCTCCCCCAGTAAGTGAGCGCTTTCCAGCGCTCTCACGGGAGAGGGCTTTCAGGTGGACCACGTTTCTCAAAACGGTTTTTTGCATGATATAGAGGGATGTGCATGGAGTACAGAACTGTAGTCCATTTCCGCTAAATGGCCCTCTGAATGCCAAAAAAGGAGTGGGAAAGTGGTCCTTGGTTCGATTCCCCGCGGTGACAAAATTTTTGCATTGTGATTTGACGCACAAAATTGGCACCAAAGACGTCAACACCAGGAATTGATGTCATAATACAATTAGGCTTACAAAAAGCCCTTATTAGTAGGCGTATACCGAAAATGGTGGGAGAAAGTGTCAAAATTGCACTGTCCGACGAAATTATTTTTACTCCTTTATGGGCATTGAGAGGGCCATTCAGCGGAAATGGGCTACAGTTCTGTGCTCTATGCACATCCCTCTATATCATGCAGAAAAACCGTTTTGAGAAAGCGCGGGTCCACCTGAAAGACCTCTCTTGTCAGTGTTGGCAGCCCCTCCAAAAAGCACGCGAAATGCGACTGGGAAAAGAGTGAGAGGTTTCCAAAAACACATTTGAAAGAACGAATGAGAACTACTCGGTGCGCAACTGAAACGCAGAGGATTTTAGCCAGAGCGGCGTGTGCTGCTCCACGCCTATTTGTAATTGAAAAAATGGCAAACTTGAACGAACACACCTCGCTGCTAGTTGTTGGTGAACTGGTACTGCTACTTCTTGATGTCCTGACGGACACTTGCTGAGATTTTATGATCTCTTCCAGTAGTTTCTAGGAAAAAGAAGGTTTTATGCTAGTTATCGATGCTAATGTAACCTCTATCTTTCTATTTTCAAACCGCTAACTTGGTGTGTCGATTTGTATGTATGTGTATCGTGTATGCATGTATGTATGTATGCTATACGAAGTAATATTACTACAGTCGAGATCCGTAAGTTGGGGTAGGCGTGTCACCGGAAGTGACGTGGACTTGATAGAAGTTGCGTAGGTAAGTCGCTGCCAGCATGCTTTGCTGATATCTCGCGATATATGTTGGAAGCACCTTATCCACATAGATTCTATCAAGTACACGTCACTTCCGGTGACACGCCTACCCCAACTTACGGATCTCGAGTATATGTATGTGTGTCCGTCCGCAAAATGAAGTGAGTGAGAAGGAAGCTCATGGGATAAACAAACCGCTAACAAATCGGGTAGCTTACAGGATTTGAGATATCAATGTTTTGTAGCAGGATAGTTGATAACACTCTTAGGGCTATATAAACACCTGCTTAGCACACTTCCGTTCATTCCACATGGTGCTGCAGTGGCAGCTGGAGGGCAGTGGAGAGAGGAAGGGAGGATGAGGAAGGGAAGCGAAAAATCTACCGTCATATCATGATTGTGTCCCTTCTACTGTATGAAACACCATTGTGTTGCATACGCGTCACTTCCAGGAGGTGTTGGTGTCACAGGAGGAAGGGACCATAGCGGAGGATAGAAAGCTTGCGCAGGAAAGGAAGGTCCCGGCGGTTGACGGGGGACTAATCTGGTAATGTATAGGCCATGAATTAGGCTGTATCATGAGTAGTGGCAAGAGACATCTGCCCACCCGTTGAATTCTAGCCATCGTAGCAGGGAGACAGAACGTTCACGTATATGACGGCAGCACCGACGTATCTTGTCTAGAGCGGGAATCAACGGGGAGACGAGGATTTCGTTTTCCAGATTTTGAGTTGTTTCCTTTAGCTTTCCCTTCAATGCTGCATCCTGTGTGCTATACCTTTCATTCCCATCGGCCAGCTTTTCATGCCACCTACCTTTTTTATTGAATCAACCAGCCTTGATTTTTAGCTTCTCCTCCTTTCCTAACCTCTATCCACTGTTTTCCGGTCTCTAAGTCATCTCGGAGCCGATTTATGAGCTCTTGTAGAAAACGCTGTCCGCTTCACGACACGCTCCGCCCATTGTGGGCGGGCCTCCGTTCACATCATGTGTGCTGGAAATACCTTAGACATTGCTCCCCTACACTAATTTCTTTTCTGCTCTGTAGGCTTTCTCCTAACCGAGTTATGAATATTTTTCATTGAAGCACCTTTTTTAGAGAACGCCCCGCCCACCGAGGGTGGGTCTCCTCAATTCGATCTGGCTTACCAACCCACACCTATGCCCACTTTTGTCCCGGTCTCGAGGCTGTTTTGTGACTGAATTTGAAATCAACCGATGCACGCCACGCCCACTGTGGGCGGGGCTCCGCTTGGCTGATGTGTGTTTTTTACTTCTAGGGATATGGTATACCCATCCCAAACTTGACCTGGACCCTGTAGGTTGTTGTTCGCTTAATACCGAATTTCGTGACAGACGGACAGACAGACAGACTAGCGCATTATATATAGTAGGGATATGTTCGCGATCAGAGTCAACCCTGCGTTGCGCAGTTCGCAACGGCACGTTGAGAGATCCTCAACGCACGCTGTATGGGCGGAGACGCAGACGGCTCGAGCATGCGAGTGTGAATGTTCGCGCGAGAGAACGTGTCTAATCGGGCGAAACTGCGCAACGCAGGGTTGACTCTGGTCGCGATTGCTTCCTCAAATTGCAGCTGCAGCGTGGTAAGCGTTCCACTTGCACCACTGCGACCCTCTTGCTCGACTCCCAAAGAAGCTCACATACTGGCACTTGACGCGTTCTAATCGCGCCCGTGTTCATGACTGTTAAAGTTATTCTTTGCATTCAATTTATTATTCAAGTAGAATATAACCTAATGACTTACAATCAAATCACCCAGACTGATAATAAGCTTGGAATCTCCGGTGATCTTGTCAATGTTATCTTTGTCGGGATTGTCTCCAATGATGGAATAGACAATCTTTATGCCCAGATTCCGCAGCTGCAATAATGTTATTGGTACAGTGTGGAGACTTTTTCCTCTAAAATAGTGTACTATCTGCTCATGAATAAGGTATGTAGTAGGCTAATCTTGGAAGGATTCGTAGCCAAGTGAGTTTGTGGAAATTTGTTTGAAGCGGAAGCCTTCTTTCATGGAAACTAGTATTGTTAGCGAGCGATCGGGGAAGGGGCAAGAACAGGAGTAAAACTCAATTTTCAAAATCTTACTATTTCTGCAAGACTGATTTCGTCTTCCTTCGGTTTATCCTTAAGACACGTTGAGTTCCCACCATCTGACATTATGAGGATCATCTTATGTTCTCTGGTTTCGCTCTGAAAACAACGTCAATCTCCTTTTAGTTCTGTGAGACAAACCTTTTTTCTGTTGCGGCTGATCTCACCCAGTCTTTCACAGTCTCGCCACATCAGCCACGATAGTACCTCCTTCAAGCGGTGCACGCCCCCCCCCACGAATGTTTTCACTTTGCGTTATTTTCTTCATGGAAAGCCGACACCACGATAAGGCAAGCGACGAAGCTCATGCGAGATATGTTAAGGGCCCCAAGCTAGCAGCTGTAAGACCTAGCAGCATAAATTCACGAGGTAGGGTCGCCCAAGGTTACAAACTTTCTATGATAGGTAAACTATGCCGTTCTTATGTTCGACCTTGGAATCAGTAACCAACCTTGTTAGAGAAATCTACCTAAGATCCCCGTTCAAGGTTCTCATAGTTAGCTTATCGTTTTGCCAAATGTAGTAGCACCTCGAATATAGCTTCCAGTTGCAGAAGTTCTTCATCATGGGGATAGGGGTGGAAACAGATTTTATTACACCTGCTGCTGACATGTCGAAATCACGGCATATCCAAAAATTATCTGAATTCCTTGAAACTCGTCCCTACTTCCTAAAAGAATTTCTCATTTGTTCCCACGCTCCAAAACGCACTTTCATTTCCACCAAACATACCCCTTCTCAAAGATTACAAAACGACCTTCTCATAATTCCTTCATTTTCTGTATGATTCTCCTTCAAAGACTACTCGGTGGCGCCAGCAGTGTGAGCATCATGTTTAGGAACAAGCCGAAGCAATGGCAACACGACCGCTACATCTTTAATGGAGGGTTTGGCGTAGCAACTTCTCCTTACAACTCTGTTCTCCAAAGTCCTTAGAAAATCACAGATAAAGCTGCGATTATTTGCTAGTCACTCACAAAATGAAAAATACTTGGTTATGATTAACGTGCGCCGCGTTGAGGCAACTTTTGAGATCTATGCGTATTTCAGCTTCCTTTTTTAAAAACTCTGGTGACTATTATACAGGGGGGGGGGCAAAAAAAGACATTTTGCCTATGTCGGACTTCGGCTCTTTTTTCTTCGCAGAGATTGCTGTCGTTGACGGGAGTTCCTCAGCAGAGTATTCCCTAAGTGTCCCTCTATAAGTGAACGCAGGCTCTCCTTCACTGCCCTCACCGTCTTCAGAATATGACGTCATCTGTCACCGTCGTCAGGCTCAAGGAGGTCTACCGTAAGAGCTTCAGCCTGAAGCTCTTACGCAATTTCGTGAATCGATTTAATGTTGGATAGTTTTCTAGAGGCATTAGCTACCACTGTGCAAATCCCCTCGAAACTAGCTTTCCAGTAAGGGTCGTTATGGTACACGATCCTTCGAAGACCCCATTGAGCTCGACCAGTGCACCATGTTTCCAGGGCAAATTCTTCTGATGCCGTCCACGTAGGTGGCCACCATAAAGATTTTCTTGTAGAATGGAATGCGCTCTTTAATAATAAGTTGAGACCATTCGGTCTGAATTGAGCAAAATGTTCTTAAATCCATCTGGAAGTGGAGACAAAATGTCTTTTTTTTATTGGCCCCCCCCCCTGTATTATGCTTCAGCCAATGCAGTGCTCGCGAATTTAGCCGATGCAAATGTCAGTTTTCATCTCTAACACGAATGTCTATTGAACACTCACTTCTAGAAGCTTTTTACCCAACTCGAGAGCTTGAGCTGTCCCTTTCTCCTTCAACGGTTCTGTAGGAGCAGTTACTTTACTTCTGGAATATGTGCTCCTTATGCTACCGCTCGTCGAAGACAGCAGTGAATGTATTCGAGAATATTGATTGCATTATTCAATTTGCTGACGCTCATTTGTTATAATAGTCACTGATGAGAAATGCACTCTTAGAAGACATATGAAAAAGATGAAAAGCTAAATATTACCGTATTTCTGGCCCAGAGTGGATTCCATATCAACGAAGGGTTCTTTCGGAATGGCAACTGATCATTACGATTCCGATTCTCGCCTTTGACACATATTCAGAAATGTTCACTACATAGTCAATTACCTGAACTGTGTAATATTAACCGAATAAAATTCAAAACTTTCAATTCATCTTTCTTCTATGTGTAAAGGGGTGGCCGCAAGTCTGTGTGGTCTTTTCACATTTGGAGGAGAGGTGTTTTTTTTGTGGAGAAATCGAATTCAATCCCAGTGCGTTCGCAGTTTGTCAATTTATCAGTAATTAGTACACCTGTGAGGCCACATGCATAGTAAAGTCAATGAGATAACCTTCCTATAACTGTTAGGTTGTCTGTCCATCATGAGGACTCACTTTACATTTATTGCTGTAAAAATTCTTCGAAACATATAAAGGCATGAAATATATTTTGTGAGGTAGCAATAACATTATACTATTATATATGAGAACTATTAGGATGGTAAGAAAGTCCTGAGCCGTTTGACATTTTTTCTTGCTTTACTTTTTTATTCCGCGTACAATGGAATCTACTCAACAATATAATCACCATTGTTACTCACTACAGAGTCCCACCTTGATGGGCAGGTCGGCGACCCCCTCGTCCCATAATTGAGCAGATTGAGAGTCAAAGAAATCGCTGACTGCTCCTTCAACGTCCTTCAACTTTGGTGAATTTTTTCTTTGCTAGAAATGCCATGAGGGGATGAGAAAAGTGATAATCAGAGAGGGCAATGTCAGGGGTATAGAGCGACCAAAACCAGCTCTCCAATTTTGCACGGGTCTCTTTAGCTATGTGGGGCCTGGCGTCATCGTGGAGTAGGTGGACAGAAGTTCGTCTCGGTCGTTTTTCTCGAACAGCGTCCGCTAGTTTCTGGAGCTGACTGGCGTAAATGCTGCCGGTAGCGGTATGTCCTTGCGGGAGCAGCTCATAATACAACATTCCTCACGAATCCCAGAGGCAGCAAAGAAGACAGCTTTTGGGGTGAAGGTCCGATTTTGCTTGTGGGTCTTCTCCTCGAGGGAGCCACACGGCACTGTGCTTGTTAGAATCGTAGAGGACCCAACTCTCATCTCTCGTAATCATGCCTTCCAAAAACTCCTTTCGGTGCGGACAAAGAAGGAGAAACTGACAAATGGGTACCCGCCTGAACCGCGTGCTATCGGTCAAGACATGAGGGATCCATCGAGTCGGCACTTTCCTGTGGCGAGGGCGTGGAGGGGACCGAGGACTGTGGGATGGGTGCACCCGAGTCTTATCACAAGGCTGCGGGTGCTAACCTCCGGATCCTCTTCGACAGCGCCGAGAACGGTGGAGTCTTCCACTGTTTGGGGGCTTCCCAACCTTGACTTGTTTTCGGAAGCCGTGTCTCCTCCTTCGAAGCCTGCGAACCAGAGCTTGGCACTGATGATGGAAGTGGTGTCCCTTCCCAATGCGATGCTGATAATGTTGACGGTTTCCACTGCTCCTGTGCCGCAGCGCCATTCATTGAAGATGATCGCTCGAAAGTGCTCTTGTGGAATCGACATCATGATTAAAGTTAAAGAAGGCAACCCGGCAATATATACCTACTGCGGAGAAGTATGATCGACAGCGATAATCTATCACGTAGCAGATTCTAGGTATCGATCAATAAGCGAAAGTTCTGGAGCTTTCAAAAAATCGGCTCAGGACTTTCTTACCATCCCAAGTATCATAGTAAGCCCATTTACAAGCTGGCTTTCGTGGTATTACTCCATTTTGTAGAACCTATTTTTGAGCTCCCTCCTTCATCAGTACCCGTTCAAAAACCGAACAACATAATAAGAAACCAGTTAGCAGATAGGGTGGGGCGCGCTCTCTCAATTCACGATGCACCTGTGATTCACTCTAATCCAAGGTTAGGCTTTTTTTGAAGATGACCCACACTCCAACTACCCCTCAAGTGGCAATCTCACTGCTCTACCCAGCGCCACTGAGATTGGATCTGGACAAACTAGTCGCTTTTTCTGAGCATGTCCGACTTGTTAAGATGATGGAATGTAGACATCTACGTAGAGTCGTAAAGATTTTAAAATATGGAATTTGTATCTCACATGCTCTGTGCCCGAATCAGCTTT
>MU889569.1:0-18392 GCA_036418205.1 Ostertagia ostertagi
TTCACTCAATTTTTTTCGCGCACGCCTGGTTCTTTTAGAAGTTTCTTGTATTTATTCCATGGAAGAGACCTTGACGTAGCTACAAACATAGTGGCCCATAGAATGGTCACGTATGCTTTAATCTAATGGTGGCAATTGCCCAGCTTTCTATTTTCTTTGGTTGCGGTCGATAGAGTTCCAATTTTTGTTCAGGTGCTATTTATGAACTCACAAGTAAAAAACAATGAAAAGAACAATTTTCCCCACTGGAAAAAATTCAGGTCCGAAAGGGTAAAGTTGAAGGAAGATTTCTGAACCATGCATAATTTTCGGATTAACACATTGACGACAACGCGTGGGATATACAGGGTGGCGAAAAATTACGTGCGCCATAAAAAATGCTTCATTTTTGGTCCATAAAAATTTGAAGGAAATTATTTTATAAAACAGCAAACTCTAACATTCAATAATTATAAAAAAGTATCGAAGTGGCCGCTGTCAGTTTTGATATAGATCTGAATTAGTTTCGACATCGAGCGAGACGATGGTGCGGCGACCTTTTTCCTTCTCCTGGTAGTGCTTCGCGGAAGAAAAAAGCCATCAAGGAAAAGAAAAGCACGAAAAGAAAAACAAACAAATGCTAAAACATATCGAGCAAAAGCGAACCTTACTCCAGTCGGCTCCGCTGCATCTTTATGCAAAATCGGCTCAATTTTCGCCATGGTTTCTTGACACAGATGATGTAGCCATGGTTTCTTGACACAGATGTCTTCCACATTTTCCACTCGAGAATCAACTTGGGATTCTTTCGCAAGCAAAAACATTGTTCCGTTGAGACATTAAGTTCCGAAGAAGATTTGATGGCAGAGCACGGCTTCGTAAAAAAGGATGTTTCTTCTGTGACACGGCCTTTGTTTCTATCGAAAAGCAAGGGGAGATCCTTGGAGCTCTTCTCAGCTCCATATCATGTGGAATCCCTGAAGAGATTCCTGAGATTGGCGTGAGTTTGTCAAAATCACCACGGTTGCTTATTTCAGCAATTTCGGACCACCTGACCTTTTTCAAAAGTCAGACAGCATTTTTATCATACTGTCCCCTTGAGAAGTAGGATGTTAGCACAATAAAAAGTTTGGCGAAACGGAAGTGAAAAATAATAGAAAAACATGAGGTGGAGTTATAATTTTGGGACGTCGGCTAAGTGGCCTTTTACACAAAAATTATTAGAAAAAATTCCTGGGATCTCAAGTTGGAAGTTGATGTTCATAGGCAATTTCGTATTTATATTTACTACATTGCACATTGGAGACTTTTTCTAAACATCTAAATTTGTGAGATTTTGGGAAATTCTTAGGTGGAGTTATAATTATGGGACGCAGTGTAGAAGCCCCTGTATCTTGCCACAGCCCCCAGTTTCGTTTCAATTTACATTAATGCACTAGTTTATGGAGGGTATCCCCATATATGGAAACATATCCCGTTTAAAATGCTCAGTCGCTATCCTAAAGCGGAAGGTCGTAGTACCAGGCATGAAATGCAGAGGATCATGTGGAGCCCAGGATCTTACCCGCCTGTTTCATTCTGGTATGTCCTCCCAAGAATATATGGGAAATGCCACTCGATGATACACTAATAACTAGTGTGGCTATTATCCTTTACAAACAGAGTGGGAAATGAGGAAAAACGAACACAAGGTAAACAACGGTACGAAGCGAGTCAAGAGAAATTGTGAAGCAACGCAAAGGCTACGACAAAACAGGAACAACGCGTCTAGCGGAGCGTAGTGTGGAATGCAAAGGGAGCAAAATAGTCATAAATAGTCCCACTTCCGAAAAATTAACTTCACAATATTGAAGTGAAATTCCGCGCAGTATTGTTACTCACAATCAGTTCTTTACCTCATATTCTGTGAAGGAAAGTGACAAGAACTCTTGCTCCTGCAGACACCTCAGCAAATGAGTCGGCTTCGGAGCTGAGCACATGTCTAGTAGGTTTTTGACTAATGCTCACCCTCTGCGCTCTACTGCAAAGCATTACAGTTTTCAGAGAGAAATGAGATAGCTCAGGTATTCTTTCATAGGAACATCCATTTATCACATGGTGTAAAAGCGGAGCAGCAATTAGCGAACTCTATACGTGTCATTCTACACCATAGGCTGAGTTCACACGGAAAATCGATTTCAACACGCATGCCAAAGCTGAGTTATGTATCTCTAGCAGTAGAAGAGGAGAACTTGATCCGAAGAGGTTTCAGAAAACACGTCGAACACTAGAACTATGAGACATACCATCCTCAACAAAACCATCAAAACGAAACAAGCTAGTGATTCGAAATGTTCATCACAGTTGAATAAACTCCATCGATTACAACTCCAAAGACAGAGACTACAGAATAAACTCCAAGCAGCTGTATAATCATGTATCGTCCTTACTGTTAGAGTATGAGTTGCCGGATGAATGATAAACTTTCGCAAAATCTATTTGTTTGGACAAATTTTTCATAAAGCATACTCGATTAAAGGCAACAGAAATGGTTTGTTAACCATGTCTGTGGGAGCGTTGACAGCATTTTCCCACGTGATCAGCTGAGTTGTCATCTGATGACTTACACGTCTGAACAAGAACAGTAAAGCGATTTCTGAGGTAAATTTCGCTCTGTGATTAATGAGCAAGCACTGAAGAGGTAGTGGACAGTTCGACATCACCAACATTAAGAGAGCAATCATACCTTGGGACTGTATTGCAATTCGCGAGCGGAGTAGATAGATATCGATCATGTTGTAGCAAGACTGCACTAACGATAAGTATCTACTCCACACTCGAACTGCTAGACGTCGCAAGAGTATGATCGTATTCTAACCAGGAAAGGTCATTAGGCCAACCCGGCCAAATGAAATGAGGTGCACATTTCTGTACGCAGCATGAGACGCTGAACTCAAATCTGCTTTCATTATCTGCTGAACTCTTCTCTGAAAGGAGTTACGGAGGGTTTTTGTTGCCGCCCTTGATTTTCAGTGTCTTGCCTGCAATCACATGTTAGCTGCATTATAAAGTATCGAAAGAAGAACCGAATAGTCGATGTGGTGAGCTTCGGTAGCGCAGTTGGTAGCGGTCTTGCTTCTCAAGCTGGGGGTTGCGGTTTGGTTCCTTCCGGGGTTTGGTGTTTTGCTTTTTTCAACATGGCTAAAAAGCCTTTTTGAATCCGTTATTTTATCAACGGTCGCCCGACGCTACATCTACGAAGAGTTTGCAAGCAGATCCTCTTAAGTTTAAGCACTACTTGTCTGTGAGTGCCCGTAGTGCAGGTGCTATGCTTTTCCGTGGCAAGTAGGTACGATATTCGTATTCAGGGATCAAACTACCCTAAAAACGAGTTTCTTCGCCAAATCTGAGGTCATGAACTAATTGAGAAAAAGGAGCAGTGATGGGATTACCACTCCTCAAACTCCACTTTTTTGGGTTGACCAATCATGGACGACGGGGAAAGGGGAGAGAAGGTGTTGTATTAGGAAATAATGCTTTGCAGATCTTTGGATGATGCAGACGGGCAAGCCAGACACAATTTTTTGTCTATTATGAAAAGTGTTTAGAAGGTTTATTCTACCCAAGTGCCAGCCTTTTGTAATGGATTGGTGGATCGGTGAGTGGACTGCCCAAATTTTCGAGGTTAGGTCAAAATTTCAGAATTCGCTAGAAGTTTGCTCAAAGGGAGAGTCTGACTCCCTGATTACGAATATCATACTTGTTCGAAGCAAAAATGCCTGGCGCCTGCGCTACAAGCGCCCAAAGTAGTGAGGAGCGATGCCGCCCAAGTTCGTTATTAATTGCCCTTAAATTCTTTGTACTGTTAACTATACGCAAGCATGTTGGACTAGCGATGTTAGGAATCTTCCTAGCCATGCTACTGAAAGCGACAATTATTAATCTCATACTTTCTTTTAGCGAAGAGTTTAGCAGATAAGGAAGTATATATTTGAGTTTCAAGGGGCGTATAGACATATATACATCTCATTCCAATTGGTCGAGTTGACTAAATAACCTTTCCTGATAAGAAAAATTGTGAAGACACAATACGAGAAATTTTCGCAGAGGAATCTATAACACCGAAAATCGATGTAAAAAGCAGCAATTTTTGGGTATTGTATTCCCACTATCGGTCGTCAGACCTTGCATCCATGGCTTGACCCCAGCCTTCCAGAGCGATCAGACTTGAAAAGGACAATATTAATTAAAATTTGTTAAGGTTTCACATTTACTGCGTATTGTGCAAAAAGAAGGCAAACCTATGAAAGTTCAAAAACATCAGGAACTTCATGTCGAGAAGATATTGGCACTGAATGCTAAAGCATCGAAGGGCTTCCTTTTGATTCTTGTTGATGGGAGCTCTTTTTCAAAAACTTGATGAGCTTCTGCTTTTTTACCAGCTTCTCTGAGATAATCGCTTGCTTTCAACAAGAGTGGAACACAGAGAGAAACAGCTAGCTGAATAGTTACTCACATCAACAGAAAAAGCGTGAAAGACACGTGCAAGTTATTAAACGGAACTATGACAAAACCACCACCCATTTACGGGAATAAATAGATTTGAGAAGCATTCCATGACATTACACAAATATTCAACAACAATTAAAGAAATTCCATTCGAAATTCGACTTTTGAATGTGAAACTCGTGGTGCTGAATTCAATTAAGAAGTCGTATTTCAAATGTGAATTTCGTTGTGCTTGATACCCTCGTCAGGTTACTAAACATCACAAAGATCGCAGAGCCTAGCCTTCGGGCTTGTCTATTCGGAAGGAGGAGGAAGACTAGGACTGGAACCATTGTTTCCTTTTCTCACCACTAACGACAAACTCTTTCTCATATGCCATATGTTCCTAGCTAATGAATTCAGTTAGAACAGCAACTAATCAAAGCCCAACCTCGAATCACATGATCGGAGATCGGACTCTGATGGATCGTTTTTCGGCTATTAACGATCCACGTACTAGATTTGAGTATCCGTAAGATCCCACGCGTTCAAGTCCTAGCCGCCCACTCGATCGTGGACTAATAGATTGGCATAAAAGCGTGATACAATAGAACTGGTGAAACGATTCGTCTAAACGGTTTTTCGTGCATTTCTTTTTCCTCTTTGAAAAAGGACAAGAGATTTGATTGAACTGCGGTATTTCTTCCTAATACCTTATACCCCAAAGCTCTAACGATTCAAAAATTTAGAACACATTCCATATCAAAATCGGAAGAAAATTTTCGAAGAGACGAAAAAAAAATACATGAAAATTCGGTTCGGCGACCACTTTTGACCACTTACGTATTTGAACCACAAAAACGAAGTAGCTCAATCCGAATTTTGGAAAAATAGCTCTTTCATTCCATCTTAAAATATTAGAGATCTTAATGTACAGCAATCACATGGAAACGAAAATTTGACAACCTAAATCATGTGCCAATCTTGAATAAATCTTAATAAATCTAAATATTTTTGTTTCGTAGTTAGCGCATAATTCCACTCAGGAGTAAGTCTGAGAAAAAAGGAACATGGCTACGTAGACGGAGTCTATAAGCCAAAAAAACAGCCAACATGGCTATAAGCCTCGCTCCTATCAATCAAGATACAAGGGAAAACTTAAAGTTAACTCAAACTGCATGGAGCCTCTTCTTTTCCACGGCTTGACTATATTCTCGTTCGTAATTGTCAGAATGTCTGAATCTATAATCTTTTTCGGTAAATTCCCCTCCTGAGATCAGAAAGTAGCTTGGCCGAAAGTAACGAAACTGTCCAATAGTACTGCACTGCAGTACAATACAATAATGTCCACAATCGATAAGTTCGAGTGTTTTGCGAGGAACGAACGACTACTCCCCATCGTATTTTTGGACGATAAGCTCATTCGAGTAACTCTCTCCCGCATGCATGTGTTTACGAAGAGCGTTATTCACTCAGGATATATGTGCGCTGTGACGCTGCTTGTTATGCCAGTAAAGGCTCAGCATACTAATAGGAGAGGAAAGAAGTGGTATGACACCTGCGCTTGACATTCCGATAACAAGGGAACGAAGACGCGTGAACCCCGCCGTCTTCTTTTTTCTTTCTATGTCATGAGATTCGACCAAAAGCCCCCTATCCACTACTGAATTGACTTTCTTGAATTTTCATCAACAGATTGACTTCAATTGATTCTGCTTGTGAGCTATTTCCGTGAAAATGCAGAGAAGTAGCTCCTCCGAAATGTGACAAGTGGGTATGCCATAGAGCTTCTGAACGGTATCTTGGGCCGCGCTATTTCGCTCCCACCCGGTCACATGCTTCGTCTACGACATCGAATGTGTTACTACGCAACTTTTTGCATCATGAGCAATTAGCGCGCCTCATGCGCTCATGTGTATTAAAATAGATTGCTCCTTCTTTTCGTTACTACCACACACATACACACCCTTATACAATAGGGGACTAGGAGACCGAATGCTGCGTTATGGTCAAAACTCTCCGCCGCAGACGGGAATGAAACTTCGCTTCTAAAACAGCAGTTGGGAAACGAAACAAGTCGAAATGTGCTGGCTTTCTCCAGTCAATCCATTCCGAATTCGATTCCCGGTCATACAAAAGGAAAGCATTTCACCCTAGTGGGGGCTCCGTATCGATCGCACTACGCTCAACAAAGTAGACGGCAGCTCACAAGCCCTGTATAACACACTAGAGTTACGAAAAAGATAGTCTAAGTTAATAAATACGATAGAGAAAGTGTACGGGACGGTTGGAGGCAGATGGAAAGCCATCGATGACGCGCTAGCGCTCGTGGTGTGGTGGCATCTTTGAATGCACCCCACTTATAAACACTGGGAAAAAATCGTGGAACACTTATGATTAACATCAGAGGTTCCAAGTAGAAGCTCTAAATGTTGCAGTACAAATTCTAGGTACTATGTGTGCACGTGAATTCAGAAATACAACAACATAACCACTCTTAAACGACGTGTGCTGCTATATGGCATGGAAAACTGGTCAAAGTAACGTGACGTTTGGCTATTATTAACTGCGAACACCTGTGGTCGCCCAGCAACGCATTCGCGAACCCTAATTATCAGCTGTATTACATGGAGATGACTAATCAGCAGAGAACGCTCCTAGTCATTGACGCACACAACGAAAAAAAGAGGAAATTAGCTAGACCAAGCAATAACACTTCATTGAATGTTTTGAAACAAGCTAGGAAACATACAAAAAGGAACCGCTGGAAACCTTCAAACAGTTTATAGCATATGACAATATGAAAGCCGAACCGAGGCACCAAATATCGTATAGTACGCCCATCACACTGTTAAAAAAACCCTCACAGCATAAAAAGTGATTGACGAGAAAAAAGCAACGAATGCAACAGGAATGGCTGTCGCATTTCCAGTACTCGCACATGTCGACCAGGCCATAGTCAATGGTGTACAATAAAGAACTGGGAAGAGTTAGGGGCACTCGCTCATGTTCCAACCTTTCCTTCACAGGGAGTAAGCGCTAATGATAAGTAGAGTAATAGAATCAAAAGCAAGCTCATCTGCGTTGCGGATTGGCTAGCAAAACTTGAAGAAGTGAAAACAAAAGAAAGTAGATCATCTCGAGAGGCGATTGTCAACTCTGATTCAGTCCTATTTGTTTTGTTGCTTGGGCCAGAGGGATATTATGTGGGAATATGTAATAGGAGTCAGTCACTGTAGAAGAATATTCTGCGAGCGGAAGGGCACGCAAACGCTGTTCAAACGATAAGGGAGGGAGATGAAGAAAAACTACTCTAATTGAAGTTGAATGTGTTGCATTTTGAAGAAAATGACCTATGCTTGAAGATTAGTTTGATTTCTGTTAATCAATTCATCTCTGTTTAACCCTGATGAGAAATGATAGTACAAACACTCGGTTAAGATGTCACCTCTGGGGCAGCAGCATGCGGAAAGCGGTCATTGCGGAATCGATGATGATTGACTATGGTGTTCGATGCCAAACATGCAATTACGGTACCGCTTCGCCACATTTTTCTACAGGCATGTGATTGAAACTTCCATTACGAAACTGCCAACGTCACAGAATGGTTTAGGAAGGATATGGCATACCTCATATCCTACCTGAATCAGTTTTTTCTCACGTTCACTCAAGAGAAGTAGAGAATTGAGTAATATGTAGTAGCGAGACAAAAAGCGCTAGTGTATGGGAGAGAAGACGACAGCCTCGGAGCATGACGCGACAATTGTACATGCACGAGAAATATAAAGATTTAATGGGTAACTGGGCCAGAAAAGCCATTACAAAGTGTAACATACACCATAGTTCACTGGTCACGTGATTGAAGAGGGATCAAATAAAGGAGAAGTACGCGGAGAATGTTATAGCTGCTTCTAGATTATCGTAAAAGTGATAAATGTCTTCTATCTCAACCTTCAAAGCAACATCTTAGCTCAGAATCACTTCATTGTATAAACCACAACTCTATCAGTGTGTATGTCTGTCTATTTGTCGTTCTGTCCGTTCATAAATTGAAGGCCTCTAATAGGGTAAAAATAGCTGAAAGAAGCGGGGAGCTTAAACAGTTACGCTACGTGGTGTTGATGTCATGATTATGATAATACTCACACGGCTATATAAACACCGATCGAGCACATTGTCATTGCCAGCCTCATTCTACATGGTACCGCCGCGGCAGCTAGACTGCAGTTCAACTGCTTTAAGAATAAGGTTTTATCTAGTGTTGAGGTTTTATTCCAACGTGATGGCGTCACTTTGATAACACCCACTAAACTTGATGTCTCAACTAAAGACGCTTGGGGTGAGTAAATGTTCAAAGGACACTTTAACGTCAATGGTGCATGAATTTCTCATTCGAAGGTTTTGGCACGATAGTTGAAAACTAAACATTCTCGGGGAGGGAAGGAGGGGGAAGGGGATTCCGCGAGTGAGGTTATGCTTCGTGGACCAATTCGGCCAGTTCTGAGTCATTTCTATAACAAGCCGCTGGAGTCACTATGCAGAAGGACTGTTCGTCACTGGCTGTGACCAGGGTGAAAATCGTGTCGAGTACGTGGTCGCAGAAGTACGACCCCCCCCCCCGAAATCGAGATCCTGGCACGACCCCCTAAAAACAGAGCAAATTAATTCAATTAATTAATCAAAAAAATCCTGCAAAATAATGTTATGGACGCCTCATCTTGTCATCTATGCACTGTCTTTCATCGCTGCACACTTTTGTGTATTTACTGAAATATCGACTCGAGGAAAGAGGCATTAACTTTGTGTGACCTCAAAGTCAGGTTCGTTCAGAAATGCACAGAAATCCTGAAGGCACGGGGTTGCGATTCAATCTTAATTCCTGCTTGAGTATATCAAACAGCCGAGTGTATCAAAACGGCCGATTCAACGGCAGCTGCGGCGCGATTGTCACTGGGTCAGATTTGCTGAAATCCCGAAAAAAAAACCGTCGAAATCTACACCCTCGATGAAAAGGTTGCATTCCTCCATTTCATAACCTTTGAAGCAGTTTGAGGTAGGGTTAGATAGAGCTGGATTTCGCGTTTCCAAGAAGTATTGAAATTGCTCTGCAGAAAGATAGGGTCTCTCAAATTTCGTCGAGGATGCTGAAATTTTCATGCTAGTTTTTGCCACTTCAAAAGCAATATCTCTCTGTCGTAAGATCCTGAAAAAGGGAAGATAGTTTTGGAAAGCGGAAGGTTTGCGCTTTCTGATGGTCTTCTTAGCTTTCTTCTACATTTCCTAGTTGAGAAGATATCTGCGTCGAGTATGTATCGAGGACGGATCCGGCCACCTGAAAATCCGCTCCCTCCTTCACCATTGCAAGTGTAATTGTTGGCAACGCTTGGAATGGGTCTAGAAAACATCCTCCCAACATAAGCCATAGAAAGGGCAATCGTCCATCATCGAATTTTGTCTGAGTATAGGCCATGCATCCGACCTCACTCGAAGCAGAATCGATTCGAAGGTGTCATATGATCATGACCAGTTGACAGAAGCTGCATTGTAGTAAACGCATTTCGTAACTCCTACAACCTAAAGAACAACTTCATTTGCCCAGGGCTTTTCCTTCACGGTTGTCGTTTTTGCGACAGGGTCCCTAACAACAGTGTCATTCTCAGCGAGGTATTAAGGGAGAAGGAGCGAGCGATAGGCAGAGGAGGTGCCTTTGCAGCGCGTGCGCACATGTGGCAGTCTTCTTTGCGGGAATGCACTTTCATTCTTTGTACTGCCTTCAAATACGCCCTTCTCATGAATTGAGAATGAGCACTGAAACCCGCAAGAAACTAATATCATGTTGTTTTTTTTTTTCAGCATCTTTTTCATTTTCTGCTGCGCTATACCCTCTTACCTATCTGCACCACGATACCACTGCTGTTTACTGACCCCTCAAGAGAACGACCCCTCATGACCCAGCCCAACAGTACCCCCTGTCGAGGATTTCCTCGACCGATATTCACCCTGGCTGTGACCTCGTCGTGTGTCTGTAGACAGACATTGATACTATTCACGATTCACCTGGAAGAGCATCGACAGTAAGCGTGATCTTCTTGCTGTGGGAGTCCGGGGGATATTAGTCTGATTGTTCCGTATACTAAATTTTGAGATTGCTTCCGCCTGTACATCGTCTTTCAAAAACTGGTCATTATCGTCACAATGGGAACTCCTATTTACGGGTAACTCTTACTTGACACCATAGCATAGCCCATCACACACGAGCTTCATTCAGCGAGAGTGCTTGATGTTCAACTTAATAACCATACCAATGAATGAATTTATCTACTTATGGAAGCAAGGATCTGATAAAAGTGACACGTAAAAGGTTCATCGAAGACGATCGAATAAAGGTATGGTTCTGAAAAATGCATCCAGCACTGTGAGAGGAGCAATCAGAACTGTCATGAATAGCGGTTATGCCAGGCGCCCTTTTTAATTCCGACTGGATTTTACAGGTTATTCTTCATGGATAGAAGATCTTTGTTGTCAGAGTTGTGTCAACAACTGTCAGAGATCTATTCAAGAGATCTATTATTGAAACTCGAGAGGCTGTGAATGGGAGCTGAACAAATGGTTCCTGAAACAAAACGGGCAAAAACAATGGAGGGATCACTGGGATCATCGACATATTCGAAAAGGAAATTGAGGGACTGTGACGATTGCGCCCAATTATATGTTTATTGAAGCGCTCACGTGCGCGCTACAACGGAAGCTAGCGCCGCCGGTTTTATTGTTAACCCCTTCAAAAAAAATAACCATAACAAAAAAAGCACAAATCTTCCCGAGAGAATACAATTTTCTCTCTCAAAGCTGTAGAGAAGTAAAATTCCATAGAAATAAAGGTATATGGAGACAACGAAAAAATCCTGCCGATCGAAAATACATCGTGCATGTGAGAGTGATACAGAATTCAGAGAGCATTGAGTTCAGTGTTACGAGGTTTTTGAAACTCCTGTTACTATGCTGCTGCTAGAGGCTAAAGCACAGACATACAGAGGATAGCAGCTGGCGCAACACTGAAGGAAGGTGACTCTTTGGATAGGCGTTGCAGGAGGGAATGGGACTAGGGATGGATGAGCCACTCAGCCGCCACAAACCTCTTGACATACTTGCCACGCACTTATGATTGTCATGGAAGTGGCACAATCACTGCAGTTGTGAATCTTTAAACTTTACTTTTGGGAGTAATTGCTCCACAGTCAAGGCATTCAAGTGAGTATGGCACTTACTGATTGGGACTACTTCTAAGTGAGTAAGATACTTACTATGGTTGGCGCCGACCCTTTGGGAGTGGAAGGCACTTTGGGGAGAGATGCAAGAATTTAAGTTCGTCCTGGCATTCCTACCCTCTTCTGAGCTTAGTCCTAGTGTCACCTACGATCGGTCCTGTTCTGATGAGTGGTCCCCCTACCTCCCTCCTTGAGGCGGCATGAGCTCCGTTTCAATAGTAAACAATGGCAGCAAAGCAGCTTATCTTTGTTTCAGGTAGAACAAATACATACTGTATGGAAACACTGCCCACCTCATATCAAAATTACATCCTAATGTCTGAGCAAAGTAGAAAGGCTTTCACTCTCGGATGGCACGTGATAAAGTGAAGCAAATCTTTTTTTGTAATGGATCAACAGATAAAATCTAATGATTGCTGGATATACAGCGGTGTTTTGATGACAACATGCAAAGGTATGATGATAAAGGCGGTGATGGATGCACCTTGCTCATAATATATCTATTTTACGTGTGGAAGCGTGGAAGGGTGGGTCCGATACATCATCTTCAAGAAGACATTTCATTAGAAAATGTGAAACAGTTCAGAAATGTTTCGCAACATCGCTAAGTAGAAGGTGATTTAAATAGCTAAAACCAAAATTCTCGCCTCTCAGCTCTGGAATGAGAATCGTCCATTGAAAAGGAACAACATGTAGATGCGCTCGCTAGTGCCCCGCAACAGACCAAAGGACAGTAAGAACTACTCCTTTAGCAAAATCAATAAAGCTTTCCTCTGGAATTTGGCCTCTGCGGCGACAATCACAATAAGTTGTGCTATGAATAGATCAAAGCAGGCGGTACCAATTGATGCGCCGGGGAAGAAACCGCCAGGAACAGAGCACAATATCAAGGAACAGGTCCATCATTTCGGCAGCTGATTTCGGGAATAAAGGTCGTTCTAGTAAAGGAACACTGGCATCATCCCAACTGCGATCGACAGGCAGTTGTTGCTTCGGTGACTGCCGCAAAAGTGCACTTAGAAAAGAAAATCGAACGATGACTGTGACAGTTTCATTTCAAATACGTGGCCGCTATCATTCCTTCCACGTGCGGGCGATGGGCGTGTTGGGGGCAGGGTCAGCCGTCCATTGTGCAAAGATCAACAACAGGATCGTATTTGGAAAGAGGACGTATGCGCAAGAGTCCTAGTGGAGAGTACGGAAATTTTTATGGTTGGAAATACGAAGAAGATGCGCAACGGTCAATTAAATGAAACGAGAGAACTCGTAATAAAACGTAATCTTTTCAAATTCATTCGTAACGTTCCTCGTCGTTTCTACGCGTAGGAATGTTAACAAGATGAGTTAAAATAAAAGACACGGCAAACTAGAATTATACGTGCAGGTTGTGACAAAGTAAAGAAGGTGAAGAAGGAAATATGTAGAATAAGACATGCTCACGATACAGCGTCGCATAGCGACATTGCTTTAAACAAAAAAACTCGATACACATTCTACGAATACTATTAAATGCATGCATCGGACATTAAGCGATATGACGAGAAGAGAACGAAAATCATGAAAGAGTGCGAACACATAGGCTATCAGGGAAAAAAAAACATTTCTTCTCAAACCTGAGTGAGCAAAGGAGAAACAGAACATGCAAAATACTGCTCGTCCCCGCTTCAGCCACTCAGTTGACAAAAATAAACTGAGTATCTGGGCGAAAATATGAGCTGACAGTGAAGGAGCGTACAACAGCTCCAAATCGACCAGCGTGGAGATAGGAGAGTAATTCCAGTGCGAAGCCCAAATGGAGCTCAATATCGATACATCCGCATCCAATCAATTCCGAAGCAAAAGCTTGAACCGTCCAAACACCTTGGGACTGAATAATATGAAAGCTTCATAGCACCATGAAGAAATAAAAACTCCAATGGTAACTTTCCAGTGAATGCTGGAATGCACGACCTTCGTCCCCTACTTGTGTAGCTAACATTCAAAAGATTCCCACTGATCAGATCAGGTCCATGCGCAGTATCTACTATGGCTAATAGGGTTGAAGTGAGTCAAAAATTCAATTCAATTTGCGCTAATAAAACTTGAACGAGGGAGAACGAGGTATTAGGTGCACAAGTTTTCCCCTTCCCTCCTTTCCTCTTCCAGCTTCCCCCTGTCCATTTTTTCGTGCCCTGCGAAAATAATTGGATTACTGCTTCGCAGTCCATTAGTGTAATGAAACGTAGGCGCGGCCATGTGGTAACTGACAGTTAGTTCAACCAGACTGTCTTATGTACTTTCAGCCTTTGAAACAGGGTCAACCCTACGTTGTTACTAGTAACAACGGGGGGTCGTACCTGGTTGAGTTTATAGGAGGGGGGGGGTCGTATCCGCTTCAGTCGCGTGAAAGTACATGTGAGTTTGTGGTGAAAGTGGAGTTTTCACGAGTAGTAGGCTAGGTGAGTTGGGAGCGCACGGGAGAAAAATTCGCAACTTTTATATCTTTTACTCGCAGCCCACACGCTTGTCACACAGTATCAAAAATACCAAAAATTATTGATATCGATTTTTTTGAGATCCACCTCCCACTATGTTACTGAGTCTCCAATTTGATATGCCTGGCCGCGAGAAACAGAGTATACGTAACTGTGGCACGACATACAAAAGCTGGCATTATGGCGCACGATAAACATGCAGCATAGATATAAATTACGACGCGATGATGAGAAAAAGGTGTAATAGCACCTCAAATGTGAATTCAATATATCGCTCAATTTCACGTTTCCCCCACATATAAACGCTGAAGATATTTTGTGAGGCAACAAAAAATAATTCCTAAAGAAACACTCAAGTTCCTACGCAGTACACACTATATAGTTCTGACATTTAGCTGATCTGACTACTCTGTTGAGTCATATCGCCCTCGACGGAATATTTGGGCATAAGATCGAACGAGTTCATTAGTTTTCTCCAAAGGAAATATACAAGTTGGTAAGTAGCGGTTAGGACCCGAATATACCGGGAGACATACAGTTCTCCCCTACGTCAGGTCACCAGAGCTACGCGATGATTGAAGCCGAAGGTGAGGATAGGGGTTGTAAGTATAAAAGCAAAGGATAAAGCATTTGCCGTTGATCAATCCCTTTTTGGGATGCGGCACGCATTCTACTTCCATTTGTACATTCGTAGTGGCGTTTGAATGCGATGTGGCCTATACAATGACTTGCGGGGCCAGCCGATGTACAAGTCAGTGTTTTTATCCTCCCAGACAAGTCTGGTACCAATTAACCGACCCCGGAGGGATGGAAGGCTTGGTTGGCCCGGGCGACTCACGACCCAGGATTTGATCCCCGGACCGCTCGCGTGGTAAGCGTGCCACTTGCCACTACACCACTTCCGCCAAGCTTGTAAGTATACATTGGGTTATGCTTGAATCTGATTTGCAAGCCTAGTAGTTTAGGCTTAATCAACCACGAGCAGATCAAGGGTGTCCTGATCAGAGGTGTGACCTGACGAGTATACATCCGCACATGAGTAGGTGCTACAGCAGTTGCAAAGGAACAGTCGGCTCTACACATTCTCTCGTTCTTAGACGTGCAATTCGTTCCAGGATTTCTTTGATCAACATTCAACCTTACAGGAACCATTTGGAAAGACTCCCTACCAACCAAACCTTGCACAGACGACAGCGTAACGGGCATGCGCGCCACATTTCCACGCGTGTGATAATCGTTCTGCTAATTTTTCATGATCCAAAACTGTCTGAATAGATTATGGCATTCGAAAAATAGCACATCGTTATCAGTTTCGGAATTTTGGTAATGACGATTAAAAAGTAAACAAAAGATGCCGACATGCACACACAACTGGCTGTCGTCAGTGTGATAATCTTTCGCCATGAGTCGCATCAGTTTCCTGTAAACCACTATTCCTGACGTTGGCAATCACTGAAAGTGCTATCAAATGATAATGGAGAGATGATGCTTCTACCGTACTGCATGGTTTGTTGGCCTAGCAGCGATAATCGTGGCGACATGCTTGCCAAGAAACACACTCTAATAAGGCGTGACTGAAAAAACCCAACGACGACAGATCGAGACAAGTGGTTTCAATTTCTAAAATTGAATTGCAGGCAGGTCACTATTAACAACTAAAAAAGGAGCGGAAAAAATCGCAACGAAACTTTTGACGCCTTGACATTTGCACACTTGCGGACTTGGACAACTTTGCACACTCGTGTTTTGAGGTAATCCGTTAGAACTAAAAACTGGACACAAGCGCTGAGAAAGAGGTAAAGGAACGAAAAAGCATGTGATGAAAGCAGGCAGAATGCGAGGACGCCTGCCGATCGGGAACTTGGCAGCACGCCCGCGATCGATAGCGCGACGTGTTTGCTGTTGCTGAACGGCCGTGGAGCGCAGTGCGTGCGCCATCGCTCCCGCACATCAAAGTCCAGAACATGTGCCCGCTTTTCGAGTCGACATCGAAACAAAAGTGTTCCAAAAGTCCGCGGGGGGGGGGGGAGGACGCAGCTCTCAGGGCGAATTTGAAAGAGGCAAAAGAGGTGCTGTATGAGTAGGATGCATTGTCAAGAGTCCGTTCGCACAATTCGAACGATGGAGTCAAATTTGTGATTTCAAAAAGGGTTGGGGCGGGGCGGGAATGTGGCATTTTTGGTTGAACAGCCGTGAATTGGTCCTTTGGAGAGTACGCCGGATGGAGATGTCGGAGGAGATGTGGTTGCTTCGCGGGTTTCTAACGTATTTGGTGGACAAGTTTTTAAACAAAGTAGTGAGAAGTGAAATTGGTGACTTTTTCGCTGAGTCGACTTCATAGATACTAATGTTACCTTCCTCAACCTCCCCCGCTCCCTCCAACGCTAACGCTCGGTTTTCGGAGGGAAACATGGGCCGGATGTTTCGGGTTGCCAGCCAAAGGTAAAAAGATCTGACAAAAAAAAAGGCTTGACAAGCACGCTGGGTTGTTGGTTAACACCTCCTGCACATTTTGAGTCAAAGTCTTCCTGTAAGGGTTACTGACGGCCCTAATCATGAATATGGTACTAATTATTCATGCTAACTCCATTTTGCGCGAATTTTGGAACGTCAACTCGAAATGCAAAAATTTGTCACCACGAGGAATCGAACTAGGGACCCCCTTTTCTGGTATTCAGAGGGCCGTTCAGGAAAAATTGAACATGGTTCTGTGGTTCCCGCATCTGCCCCTATATCATGCAAAGACCGTTTTCAAAAAGCTTGTCACGCCCTGAAAGACCTTCCTGGTAAGACCGCATGACAAGGGAAAGGGGACGTATTAGGGGGGCTGGGGAGCATTATAATTGTAGCCGATGAATGGTGGAGTGGGTGGCATCGAGACCCTAAGGGAAGGGGGGCAAAATTTTTGAAACAGTGCGAACGCGACGGTTGACCCTAGAAGGTGGACACGTCGATTTTTGATATTGCTTACGAGATCATATACTTACCTACCCCGAAGTTCCTTCTTTTCCTAGAGCTTAATCTGGGTGGGTGAGCAATATGTATAATTTTACCCTACGTTCCTTACCCAAAAGGGGTGAGCGCCTAGCCGACTCAGTCAGCACCGAGGTCATTTCAAAGTGGGCGCAACACTATTAATGGGGTAACCATTCAGTGCCTAGCATCCCAAGCATTTCAGAACAATACAGAAATTTCCTTTCGGGACTGCTGCAATAGGAGGCGGAGGGGGGGGGGGGAGGGCACTTCCGAAGTTAGAACACCTAAGGCTTTGAAAGCCGCGGTCGTCACTTATTATAAACATCAGAAGAAGTAATACTCACTCAGTCTCCTTCTCACATTAGAGGACTAGTTAACTCATCCTGGAGCTCCTTCCCATAAAAAATGAAGCCACTTACTAGTATGTATCTGCGGGAGCCTTTTCACTAAGTTCCCCACCCCACACCAATGCTTTCGTCTTTCGTTGAATAATCCTTCTCTTTTATGGCAAAGGTTCACAAGAGCTAAGTTCACTTAGTTCCTTTCTTGCGCTAGGTGGGGTCAGAGTCCGCGATCCGTCGAGATTTCGCGAGATTCGCGATACCGCAGACTCTGACACCAGCCCTAGCAAATTTAACCACCCCATTCTGGAGATCCGTCCCCTTTAAAAACAAAAATTATGGTAGCTCATACCAACCATTTCGTCAAAATGCGCTATGCTGCTAGTAAAGCAGCATAGAGCATTCTGATGCAATGCTCGGTAAACTCATTGTCTGGTCGGTATGGACTCGCTCTCAGTAACCACTTCAAGGCTTAGGATTAAGCGACGTTGTTTTCGAAACGACTCACTGATCAATTAATTTTCGCAGCCAGTGTTTATCAGAAGGTGCGATGTCCTGTGAGTCGCTCGGAGTGGAGGGCAAATGAGCTACAGAAGTGTTGTGGCCGGGCGCCCAGCTAAGCAGTAGCCAATTGCCTTTCTTTCGGGTTGCTCCCTTGCATGTGGCGTTTGACAGCCACATAAGTGATTTCCTGTTGTTATAAGCTTTTTTAGCTCCACAATGCAATGAGATTCATTGTCAAGAAGTTTGTAAGTGGGCAATCTTTGAAGTTGACGTCAAGATCACCACTTTCAAATTGTTGGACCAATATGGATTACCATAAAATCTTATGAGTGTTTGATGTGATGAATCTCCGCAGGTGATTTATCCAGGCCGACGTGCAGAAGAGT
>MU889570.1:0-17929 GCA_036418205.1 Ostertagia ostertagi
ACAGATAAAGTGATGCCTCACAGACCTGATTCGGTGCACGTCTGATGAAGGCAATTTGAGATTTCACATAGGATGAAGAATAGGAGGGCTTCCTCCCCCAATTACAATGAACACTCAGTGTGACATAAATTGAAGTTGAAAGCCAGTATAATAAAGCGCATGCCGACTGGACCGAAAACCGCTATTAGAAAAGCATATGGTGAAGTTCCGTAGGATGTTATCCGGGCAAGAGCGAAGGTTTGTAGAGCCTCTTCGAGAAAGTTACGAAGCGTAGCTCACCACATCGAATGTGTTCCTTTCAACTACAAGATCAAGCGTTGTTATTGTTCGAGGCAAATTTTGAGTTGTATACTTAAAATAGACCACTATCGCTTCATTATCATATTATGCATCCTATGATTAGCGTTTAGCTTTGATATGCGGGAAACGTTGCACGGACATATGACGCCACTACAGACACAAGATCCGAGAAAAAAAGCACAACATGTTTCACCCAAGCCAGTCAGCACCTACCATCATTCCATAATCAATTAATTGGCGCTGGAATCAACAGAACTGATTTCCACAAAATCTGGCCGCCCAACAAGTACAGGTTTAGGGACATATGGTATGGTACCACAACGCTTTTGTGTATGAAGGAATGTGTGGGCAGCTCAGAACGGGAATCGTCAACGCCGGATGCTCGATGCTCTACCTAATTGGAGGAATTCTCGCAGATACAATTGGCGCAAGAAATCCCCCAATTTTCTACTTGAAGGCGGAATCCACAATGAAAAGGCAGCTCACTACATACGAAACAAGGTAGAGATGGTAGAGATGTTCAATGGTACGGGATGAAGAAAAAAACGAAGAAAAAAAATCTAGATTCTCAAAAATGGGACCCTTTTTCCCCGTTGGTTTTCGCACTCAAAAGCACTTGCAGCGCGCGGGGACGGCCATGCCAGATCGCCGTAGGCATGCCCTTCGTTGCGAACTGTGAACGTTCCACACCATGGAGTAGGGGGGGGGGTCTCCAATCAATTCACAAGGTAGGTTCCTCTTGTTCAATTACTGGCCTCATCAGGATCCCCTATAAAACCATTTAAATAATGTGTCCCCTATAAAACCAAATAAATAATGTAGTGCTATAAATAATGTAGGCTAGGCGAACTATCCCTGTCTATGGGAATCAGATACGCCGGCAATCGGGGATCATCCAAACTCACATTGAACTCTCTTTTTATTGACCAGAATTGCACAACCACCTTCCTTAAAATCACGTTAACCCAGCATGTGTTAAAATCACTGGTTGAAGTTTTTGTGGACGCGGACACAGTCGAGGGTCGCTGTGCTGGCAGGAGAAGGCCGCCCTTAAGAAAACGTGTAAAGCTTATTGTCCCGCCAAATCGGCGTTCCGCTTACTTGGCCGTTTCGGCCACCGCTACGAATCCATATAATATGTCGCACGCCCGTGATCGACTCTGTCCCCTTCTTTATCTGCCACCTTAGTCAGCCCGTTTGTATAGTAGTTCCCACCGAATAGGGCGATAATGAAATACGCTTCTGTTATAAACATTTTGTGGCCAGTCAAGCTAGTATTTAGTGGCCTCTAAACTAATACGAAGGATCTGTATTGCGACCTAGAGGGAATTTCAAGTGCTCACTGGTCAATCTAATCAATGATGCGGGTAAGTTGAGACTTTTTTGAGAATCGGTGATGAGAACCATTATCATTGAACATTTTATTCACGCACACCTAAATACGACAGTTCTCTCCTACGAATAGACTAATAAAATAATCGCTCATTGCTTAATTAATGCGGACCCCCATTCCATACAATCTCATTTACAGCAAACCAGAGTCAAATTGAATGTTTCGGAACGATGCAGATGCTACGTGCGTGTGCTTCGATACGTCGCAGTGGTTGCGAGTTCACTCTGGCAATGCAGGCCGAGATAATTGTCATGCCGCGAAAGACGAGAGAACCGAGAGCAATGTTCAAAGAATTCAGCAACGAAAAGAACGCAAAACTCGACCACACCAAGCCCTAAGACAAGAAAAAAACTCTGAGAACAGCCCGTCCAGTGAAACAATACTGCCTACGTGAGACAGAATGACTGAACGCACAAGGAAATTTCAAACAATGTCATGTCGATAGATAATTCATCATTCACTGCCATAAAAAAGAGAAGAATTCGGTACTACTACACAGCCAAAACCGAATCGTTTGCATCATAAAAGCTCGGCAGGTACTGAGAACAAGCTTGCTTACCCAAGCATGTTTGTTGCCTTCTAAAAAGATCATGACAGAATATCAGCAATGTTTGCTACCTTTTCAGTAGATATGAAGCTTTCTTGAACAGCACGCGTTTCTATATATACTCGTTTAATAAGACCTAACATGCATTGAATATATACTTTGAATCCTTATGTTGCCTATGATCACAGAGCAAAAAGCTACGCATGAGTAAGATTCAGAACTGTGTATTTAATAAAAGGTCTCTACCCTTTTGCCTCCAGGTGGTACACATATGCACTACCACAACGTACCATATCCATAACAACGGGAGATGGTGAGCAGACTCTTTCTCCCGAAACGACTTCAACAATGTCGGGGGGGGGATGTAGAGGGCGCCACAGTGAGATAGCCACAGTGAGAAGAATCCCTCGTAACTTCGTTCAGAGAATCGTTCGGCAAAAACCGAAAACGGATTTGAGCTCAGCGTCGCAAGACGCGTGCATCGGACTACACCTCATTACAAACGGCCGGACTAACCAATTGACCATTCCTTGTCAGCCTCCTCATAACTTATAACTACTGTACAGTGCAGTTGAAGCTTTTGCTCATGGGCTCAAGATCTTAGGCCCAGTTTAATGGATGCAAGAAGTCTCCAATTCCTATGTCTCAAATAAGTCGCGAACTATTCACAGCCGGGTTTAAAAGATTATCCTCAGAGCTGCGCCTTTAAAAGATTTCCCCAGAGCTGCGCCTCACATCGTTCTGTTAGTGCTAGTAATAGATTCAAAGGCGCTCCACTCGTCATTCCTTGGCGCAGAATCTCGGAAACTAATATCAGATTTAATGACGCCTAGCGCCCCCGTCATAGCTCGAATCTATCCGCATAGATTGAAGATCGTTCTGTGTGCTCAGGCTATGCTTCGTCATATGAAGATCGTTCTGTTGCTCAGGCTATCTTAGTTGCGGTCGTCATATAGGAGTAATAAGAATATGAATAGAATAGAAATAAATAAATAAAGACTACAATAAATTAAGAGAATAAAAAGACTAAAAAAACCTAAACGCACAGAGAACCATGGCAAAACTTGAATCAGCGTGAATGCACTTTCTTCATACATAGGATAAAATAACCCTGAAAAGCGACATCGAATCGGGAGGAAAATAAGTGGGTTGTTTACGAACGGCCGCTATGAAATGTAATCGTTGGGCGGGACTTAAATAATTGCACAAAAGGGCGCTCAACCTAGATAAGCGATCACATTATCGGCAATGATTACTTCCCTTGCCAATCTCACGTTTTGCTCATTACCGTCTAGACAATCTCTCCAGTGGCAATGCTTAACGAAATGCGATAAGCGAATTCTGTTGTCTCACCGTGGAAAGTGAGCAAATGCCTGAATAACGCTAGTAAGCGACCAAAACAAAGAAATCCCGTCAAAAAACAGCGCAAATGGAACCCACTTACCTTCTGCCTCTGACCACCGGAAATGGATCTCAGTTGGCAACCAACTAAGAGGTCGTCGGCACTCGTTAAACCATAGCTGCCATCATACCACCAGAGATCATACCTTGATTGATATAGCATTCCATGAGAAAAAATTGGATACGCGCTCGAAGTGGCATACCTTATCAGAATGATAATCGAACAGCGATCTGCTGAGGGGCGGAGCACAGGCGGAGGCGGAGCTCAGAAAGGATTGGCAGCCCCAGGGCGCTGCAACGAGCGCACCTTTAGTCACAAAAAGGCCACATCTCGATTCCTTTGGGCTCTAGCTACTGCTTGAAGTGCTGCTCGTTCTTCCATGCTGCACAGAAATTTTATCGTAATTTCTCGCTTTAAAGTATTATGTAAAAGCAAAATTACTAAAAGAGCCATTTTGCTTCTTTTTCTACCATTCACTTATTACATCTACACTTTGTTTCTATAATATAACGCACTTCTCGCACATAAAGTGTGAGTCAATCAATATTAATAGCCATTTCAATAGCAGATAGCTGTTGAAATCAGATCACTTCAAAATATGATTCTCTTCCCCAAAAGATATTAAATGGAAATTCAGAAACCTAAAGCGGAAGATATACTCTTTCGAGCTTCAAATAGAAGTAACATGTATATAAAATAATCATGATGAATCATTCGACTTGAACAACCTCTTCTAGGACGCCTACACAATTCTCAGCTTCCGTTCAGAAATCAACCATCAAGACCCTCGCATTGGAAATATACAGTAAGCGCTCAAAATCTGCGGTCGCATACTTTCGATATAAACTTTTTTTCGGCTGAATTAAATCAGTTTCAAATTTGATTTTTGGAACCTCACTCCACTTGACTGGCATGTTTGTTCTGAATGGGAGAAAGAACTAAGAATGGAAAAATTCATTCCACTAGAAACTCTCGAGTAAGAGCAAACTCCAAGTAAGTTTCAAATCACTGTAGAAAGCTTAAATCCAACAAAAACGACTACTCATAATGAAACATTGTCAGGGTCCAATACTTGTTAGTAATCTTCTGGAGTCGCTGAAATTCAAACAAGGCCTAAGTAAGGAATCAGTCATTGAATGCTCTGTCTACTAGGGCGACTTCCTCCATTTCTCTTCAAATTTTATGGGTTTCTCGCCCATATTCCTAGTTCCTATTTTCAAAAGTATCCTATCCTCACTTAATTCGTAACTAACGCTCAGGATATTTTGAAGGTTTCCCCCTCATGAATGCGGCGCCTATCTGCGAACACCTCCTATCACGAAATAGAGGTGGCGAGCTTTGTCGCTATATCAGATAGCAAACTCACCGCCGTAAGTTCCACCACAGCTGAAACGAACTCCTTCTAGAGTCTATCTGAAACGTCGCCATTCACATGATTGCGAACCCTGTGAAGTTATCCGGCGGGGAACTGGTCAGGGCGGAATGGGTTCACGCTTACCTAAATTGGAGATCCCCACAGGGCTCCAACGTTTTGTGGACCAACGAGAGTAAACTCAAAATTCCGGCTTAATGGAAATCGGAATTGTGGGGTCTGACGGGAAACTTTCATGTCCCCAGGTATTAACCTGCGATGTGAAAACTTGGCAAAGGCTCGCGTGTGGTAGTCATAAAAAGAAGTTCACTGCACATGCACGTAGAGAAAGTGAAACGACACGTATCGAATAGACTAGAAGGAGTTCCGTGTCCGCTCGTGTGAAACTGTACGCGGCTGAGTTTGCCTTCTAGCAATATAGCGACCAAAAGCATCGCACCTCTATCGTGAAGGAGCGGTTTCGACAGCATGGCGCGCATTCATCGAGGGGATAACTTCAAAATCAATCGCACGTGGGAGCAGTCGCGCAATCATTAAAGGTCACCCGGATCAAGGATATCCTTTGATAAAAAATACGACCCACGAATAGGGCGAGCCAACTCATACAACATTGAACCGAGGAAATGGAGGAAGTCGCCCTAGTAGACAGAGCATTCAAATGACTGATTCCTTACTTAGGCATTGTTTGAATTTCAAGCGACTCCAGAAGATTATTAACAAAGTATTGGACCTGTACAATGTTATCTATTATGCTCGTATCGTTTTGTTGGATAATGTATTCTACAGTGATTTGAAACTTACTTGGAGTTTGCTCTTACTCGAGAGTTTCTAGTGGAATGAATTTTTCCATTCTTAGTTCTTTCTCCCATTCAGAACAAACATGCCAGTCAAGTGGAGTGAGACAGTCCCAAAACATTCAAAAATTGAATCGGTTTATATTCAGCAGAAAAAAATCCAATGAAAAAATGGTATTCCACGACCGACTTTTGAGCGGCTACTGTACCTTGAAGCCGTGCACGGAAATCATGGGCACCCATCTTAACCAAAAATCCCGACTTAAAGACAACTGCCCACGAAGATGCCCAATATAAGCTCAGCAAATTAGCGTTTTATTTTGACAAAAATTCCAAAGATTCAGGAATAAAATTCTTTCCTGAACTCACTAACTGTGATGGTAATTATGTGAAATGTGCAAATGCCTAACCAAAACAAAAAAGTTCTAGTTGATTGAGATTTTCAACTTTACACGTTCGTACCCACTACACTACCCTTGCATTCCCGTCCACTCATCTACTACAAACGGAACAAACACCTTCACAACAGCTCTCCAAAGGTTGATAGTTTCTATCAACATAAACTACCAGACTCGGTTTACTCATAACTAATTGTCAATAGTAACCAACACACCCCCTTATCAACTAATTAGGGGCAACATATAAATATCAATTATTGACGTTTTAACGTGTGTCATTGTAACCAATCAACAAGGCGGCGCCGCGAGACCCGCAAAGACCAGGGAAAGGATACAAGGAAGGTACTTCACGGCCACTGGCAGAGATGCCCAACTATAGCGAAGTGCGACTACCGACAACCACAGCACCCTGCACTGCGCGGAACTTCACGCCTAAGTAAAGAAGAAAGAATTGCACTGTATACCAATCTATTACCAGATATTGCCGGAAAAAAATACTGGTTTCCAGCAACCCTTAGCTCACGCCTTCAACCACAACTTCCAAGACCCACTTGATGGCAAAAATCAAACCATTCCATTGCATCATGCCTTCACTTCAATACAACGCTAAGATACCAAAGTGTTTTAGGATCTTCTCCAAACCAGACTGTGAGAAAACTTGCGATATCCCCTTTCAGATTCTCCCCCACATCGGGTGCTATGTACGCAATTCCACCACTGCAATCACCCGTACGCGCTATAAGTTATTACGCATTCCTATTACGCGAAACGAGAATCATCACGATAAACACAAATGAGTGAATTCAAACGTTGCATGCTTGCGACAAGGAAGCATCCGAAAAATTCACCCATATTTGGGATGAACGAAATGCCACTACCTCTAAAAACATATGATCTATCCGCGATAGGGAATAGAGCAAATAACGATAAAAGCACAAGAAAAATATATAGCAGGAAAAAAGAAAGAGAAAATCACACCACGCAAATGTGCACATGTTCATTAACCGTCGCCCAAATACACGCTCACTGGATCATTCACGAAGCTTTGTTACTAACAAGGTTTTCGCTCCTAAAAATTAACGAACAAGCGATTTCTGGAACACTTTAGACGTGAACAAAAATGGATATTGGCGTTAAAAATCCCTCCACTCAAGCCGCTGCGCCTCACAAAAAATTGCTAAAAAAATGCTGCCCAAAATATTCACCGTCGATGTTTCGACTCCGCAAACAGATCTAGGACCAAGAGCCAACTTCGGGAGAAAAATATACCTCAGTACTATAGAGCAATCGATCCTAGAATCTTCTGACAAGCACTATGCTTCCTTGGAAGAAACAACCCAAAACAGACTAGTTGAGAATCTAAACGGAAACGCTTTAAACTACAACAAGCATCTATGATAGGCTGAAACATAGGAGATCAGTGGGATTTCTTATTGTAAAAATTGGTATGCATTCAACGTATAATATGCCAAAGATATCCTGCAATTTTGGCTGTAAAAGCACCTCAAGGATGGTAAACTCCCTTCAATCACACTGCCCCTTGGAGTTATTGGATCTCAGTATGATATATAGTGTCGCATGCCTATCATGCATGTATGGTAATGTTTTTGTTTTTGTTTTCACAAAATTCCTACTACGTTGATAAGATAAGCTAAGCAGAAATTGACCGCGAAGGCAACGTTCATCAAGTCCGCACATGGGAGCAGGCGATTAGAAGATTAGATAGAAAGAATGCGGTTCGATTAATGAATGGGTGCTATTTCCTATAAGGCAGTGTAGATGCAACAATTAGTTGCCGCGTTCGCGTTCAAAAGAGCACATCGCTGGGAAACCTAGTCGCGCTTTCGCTCATCGATACGAATCCCTTTCCACCCTAATCGCCTGCATCACGAACTCTGAAGAATAGCCAACAGAAATAAGAGCTTTTTCGCCTTGTCGCAAACTAAAAAGCCATCGTAATCGAGATAACATTACTGGCTATTTACGTACGCGCTCAATAACGTATAGTCACTCCAAAAGGTGAAATGTGCGCACTTGTGGAAAATGCGCTGCAAAGGTAGGAAAAGGGAAGTCTGAAAGATGCTGGGAGGGAAGATGGTACCGGTCCTCATTCAATGAAACATTCGTTCCTCACAAAGTCTTATTTCATCCAGAGGATTTCCCCGTAACAGCGAAAGAACAATGATCTTTCCAAGCTTTGCACTAATGAAATGGGAGTTCTTTCCAAGTATGACGATCTTTTCCTAATAGCCGATTGACAGACATAGTTATCAAATTCTTTAGGGTTCCGGTACAGAGTGATCATTCTTTGAGCAATTTCTGACGTGTAATTACGAAACGTGCTGTTTGGCAAATGCTCAATTCTTGCTGAAGGTTATGCAAAGGAAACCGGTGAACACTGCATTGCCGAGGACAAAACCGCAGTAAATGATCGTTAAGGTCACGTGCGCTGCGTCCGCTCTTACAGTTTCCTATTTAGATGGAGTCGTGCCAGTACAGAGCGAGGAACAATCGACATCGATTAGTAGTACATAGACTATTATCTACTGGAAAAGCAATTCAAATAGCTCAGCTTTAAACAGCAAGGTTTTGCTTTAATGTATAAACTCGAATCAATTTCACAGAAGTTTCATGAACAAATGCGACATAACTGAACTTCGGGAATCGAACACCAACTCGTAGATTACTGTAATCACTACAAGAAATATAAGTCTCTTCATGATACACTTCGAAATCGTTTCAAAAAGGTGTCCATTACATGTGCTTCTTGAAATTAATGTGATAGCACGCGAACCAAAACATGCAATTAAATCAGAACTCAAAAGTCAGCCATCCAAAATCAAAAGAGACCTACTGTCTGGCGTGGCAGGTAAGTAATGAACACCCTCAACAGGCTTACCTTTATCAAGAAGGTATAGTAAAGTAACACTCCGAGACATGGGATGAGTAAGGGTAGTGAGGGTCCAAGATCTCAACAGAAATGAATCCCTTACTAGCTGTGTTTGTTCGCAGAACTATTGGTCCGTAGGTCGATTGGTAGGTCTACACGTCTGATTTTCGCTTGCCCTCACATCAGGGACATAACGGAGCTGGGATAAAGAAACAAATGAAACTGATGATCCCATGGGTGTTACAATATTCATGCTGACACCGTGTACCCGTTGATTAGCACCCACCAAGTACATTTTCGCCATTACACGAAGCGTTGAATCGCTTGGAGGTAGTGGCAGTAAAAGTCAAGTAGCTGGCAGCTAAAAGTCATTCGTTCGAACAAAAACTAGGACCAGGCTAGCGGTGACTGCAAACGTTTGAAACCACCAGCTCAATGTGGCATCAGCCCACTTATTTGAGATTTCACGTATCCGTAGTGTTAAATCACCTCCACTGCCCCTTACGAACACCCTTTATAAGCATACCCATCTACGTCACCAAGGGTTAACCTGTAATTAAACATAAGGCAAGGCGTGACACGTGCCAGTTGACACGTAAGATGTAGAAAGGTGAAAAGGGGCATAGTGTTTTGGCGGCAGGGCTGCGTTCGAGGGACTAAGCGAGAAGAGGAAAAAAAGAGCACATTAGATGGCTGCCGCCCGATGCAAGACAAAATTTAGCATTAGAATATAAGGACGACAGCCAAAGGATATACCCTCCAACGCTAAGACTTCGTCTGAAGGTAACAAGCGCACTATAGTGAGCAACATTAATCTGGTCGCGAATGAAATGCATCCCTTCACCCTCTAAGAGGAAAAAAACCATAATGCCGGGATAACAATCAAAAGTATTTGCGCCAAAATATGATGGATGATCAACGCAGTAGCTCATGCTGAATTCCTGGGCTTCAAATTGTGGCCATGAAACCCAACCATTTCATGCCTTACAGAAAGATAAAGATCTAGATATTCGCGCCAATTAAAGTTGATCACTTTTGCATCAGGAGAAGCCTTATGCGATATGAGCGTTGAACTTATACATGAAATCGCTACATTAGTCGCGATCACCAGCATCACTTACTACGATAGAATAACAACAATCATCTCAAAATCTTAACTCCGAAAGAACACTAATGCGACAAGACTAACTTAGGCCCACCTGTCTAATAAGTCGAAGAATCGAATCCTTTTGCTAATGCGGCTAGCATCAAGCGAGTCTGGTAAAAACAGCCAGAAGACATAAAACACGAGTAAACTTCATGTCGAACGACGGCTGCACACGGTGCGTTATCGCGTGCTGCCGCAGCGTCATTGCCCCTTACCGCTCGGGCAAAACGTAGCTGTGCGCCCGTTTCGAGGCACAGGCCGAACTGTTCCAGTATAGGTCGCGTGTGTAAGTCACGCTCCACTCGATCGAGCACCAGCTCCACACGCTGTCCTTCTAATACATGGCGTTCTTAAATTCACTATCAAAAGCGAACACCGGACAGTCAGCAGCTTACGGAATAAAAAATATCGATTATTCCAAATGTAAGAAGTGGGGTGCGGTGTTATTTGTGCGACAAGGTCTGGCCGAATGAAGAAAGACTCGGAGGTGCTTGAGTGCGCTGTGAAGGAATAGAAATCATGAGTGTCTTGTGTATTAGAGTCGGAAGTGTAAGATCATGGTGAGAAGTGCTGTTCTTTGGCGAATGGACGCCTTTTTTAATTTGTAGGGGGTGGTATGGATTTTCTGCAGTTATGGGGGCGAGATCAGGCCAACTTTAGGCTCTCTTTGATGTCACTGGCCCCAATTATTTATCTATCCGGTAATTGATCGTGTTGTGCCCATTGTCAGCCGGGCGTGTGAGAGGTGATAAAGACTATGGGAAAGAATTTTTTCAATTAATTAGTGGATTTTTTCGTCCTGGGATGATTGGCTAATGGCTTAGATAGTTGTGTACACGTCAAGTGGATTGGTGGTAGCGATAGCGATTCGCCAAATAATGACTCGACTACGGCGTGGTGTGTTAAGCCCTGGTAGTACTAATTTTGCTCCCTCAAAATGGTTATTATAATAAAGTGAACCTTGGATACCGCGTGTTAGCCTTGCTAAGTGTTAGGTTTGGAGTATAGTTCTTTGAATGGAGTAGGATTGTTGTGGTGTGGGTGCCCCCCTCGTGAATATTGTTTTTGTCCTATAATGAAAGAGTATACGGGCCAGGTGTGCGTTCTGCTGCTATTCGATCCCTTTTCAGTCCGTGTTGAGTTTGCTACTCAAGTTCACTTTGACTATGTGCGGCTCTCGTCATCACAAGCTGAGCAGTTGATGAGGAGCGCCTAATCACTGATTAATCCCTTAGTCTCATCCGTCATTCGGCTTCTGGAACGTTCCCTGAAGAATTCTCCGTAAACAGGGACTGATTTCAAAGTATTTCGTGTTCAAGAATCGCGTCGTGGATGTTTGAGCTGCTCAAAAAATAACTTTCTATTTGTAAGCCTTATATGTCAACGTTTGCACAAATCGGCCTAATTGCCCTCCGCGATAACTTTTCTGTCAACAGGAGTTTTTATGTGAACAAATGTTCTAGATGTTGGCCCACGTGAACACGATCCATCAAAGAAGTTTTTGGAATGTATTGGGTAGCCATCAAAAAATAAAATCAAAGCAGCAGGCCACAGCACACAAGGCCTAATAGTGACAGCTGGAAATACATGGGATCTGCTTAATAGAAGAAAAAACCTAGAAATTCACTTTCCATTACAATCTTGCTAACTCAGCTTATATAATAGAAGACTTGCATGGGTTAATATAAACTACAACTTCAAAAGCAATCCGAGAAGTTCTACGGCCGTCGTTCTCTTGATGCCACCGCACTGCATAAACATCATGAACGGCCCTATATAATCACGAATTGAGCCACTACTTCAGCCGTCATTTTCATACATTGATGCTATTTGGTGGCCACATATGGCAGAGGAGCGGTAGTCAGAGAGCAGATGAAGGTGGGAAGCCAGCCAGACAAGGAGGAGAGCCAACCACTGTTCAAGTCGGGTAAGGTATTATTCTAACATGATGTCATAACTGATATAACTCTCGGCTATTGGACATCGGCTGAGCAAACTCTCGGTCATTCTACATGGTGCTGCCGCAGCAGCTGGAGGGCAGGGAAGAAGGGGACGGCGAAAGATGGGGGGGAACCAACCGCTTCGACACACTGACGACAACGCGGGGATATATGTATCCCGCGCATTGCAGGCCATGTCGGACCGTGCGGCATATACTCCATCGCCTTCAAATGACCAGAAATTGTGCAATTGCAGAAATTGACGTGGCATTAACGTGGCATCGATTCAAGAACATCTTTGAGCACACGTGATGTCACCTTTTCATCGAGAATTTAGCCACGTGTGCCAATGCCACGTCAATTTCTGGGGGGCATTCGAAACAGTGCATTCAAAAACAGCTGGTAGGTGAAATTAGGACTAAGGGCGCATGCATAGTCGGTCATCCGACAGCAACGATCGTAACTGTCGCACAGCATTCGATGCGTATCGATCGTCAGACTTGCCTGAGTATTCGACGTTACATCACGTGTTACGGTCCGACTATGCATGCGCCCTAAGGCCAGGATTGGGCATAAACGCCAGGTGAACCAGTTGTTGCTCACATCCACTTCCAAAATCCTTTCCCCTCCCTAAGGAATGTCCCTCCTAAGACATGAGCGCCCGCTCAGGTCAGTATTTGGCACTCGGTGATAGAAAATAAACTTTATTTTTTTGAGGTGACCCAGAGACAGTTAATCAATCAGAGCTGCTACATCACAAGCCAGTTCTCTGCTTCTTCTTGCCTTCTTGCTTTCACAGTGCTCGTTACTACCACAACTTCACATTTATCACGCCATAATAGTTGACATTTTTTTGATTTTTGGTGATCAATGTCCAAAGAATGAAATGGTTATGTTATGTATTTTGTGTTCTAAGATAGTTACTTCAATATGGTAACTTGCTCTTGACCTGTGAAAAGACAGTCGCCCAGCGTAGCCGGTAGATCCGACTGGTGTTTTCTAATGTTTGGACGCTATCGTAGGCGTTGTTGTGGCAAAGCATTTTTTTTTTGGAAATGGGACTAACATAAGCATTGAGAAGCGGGCGAGGGAGAGACTCCCGAAAGCGTGAGAAATCTTCATTTTCTCCTAGTTCCTGCCCCACCCAGGCTCCGATGTAGAAGCCCCTGTATCTTGTCCCACAGCCCCCAGTTTCGTTTCAATTTACATTAATGCACTAGTTTATGGAGGGTATCTCCATATATGGAAACATATCCCGTTTAAAATGCTCAGTCGCTATCCTAAAGCGGAAGGTCATAGTACCGGGCATGAAATGCAGAGGATCATGTGGAGCCCAGGATCTTACCCGCCTGTTTCATTCTGGTATGTCCTCCCAAGAATATATGGGAAATGCCACTCGATGATACACTAATAACTAGTGTGGCTATACTTAACACCAGTGGAATGAGGAATAAACACACAAGGTCCAACGGTCGAAGCGAGTCAGAGAAATTGTGAAGCAACGCAAAGGCTACGACAAAACAGGAACAACGCGTCTAGCGGAGCGTAGTGTGGAATGCAAAGGGAGCAAAATAGTCATAAATAGTCCCACTTCCGAAAAATTAACTTCACAATATTGAAGTGAAATTCCGCGCAGTATTGTTACTCACAATCAGTTCTTTACCTCATATTCTGTGAAGGAAAGTGACAAGAACTCTTGCTCCTGCAGACACCTCAGCAAATGAGTCGGCTTCGGAGCTGAGCACATGTCTAGTAGGTTTTTGACCAATGCTCACCCTCTGCGCTCTACTGCAAAGCATTAGTTTTCAGAGAGAAATGAGATAGCTCAGGTATTCTTTCATAGGAACATCCATTTATCACATGGTGTAAAAGCGGAGCAGCAATTAGCGAACTCTATACGTGTCATTCTACACCATAGGCTGAGTTCACACGGAAAATCGATTTCAACACGCATGCCAAAGCTGAGTTATGTATCTCTAGCAGTAGAAGAGGAGAACTTGATCCGAAGAGGTTTCAGAAAACACGTCGAACACTAGAACTATGAGACATACCATCCTCAACAAAACCATCAAAACGAAACAAGCTAGTGATTCGAAATAATCATCACAGTTGAATAAACTCCATCGATTACAACTCCGAAGACAGAGACTACAGAATAAACTCCAAGCAGCTGTATAATCATGTATCGTCCTTACTGTTAGAGTATGAGTTGCCGGATGAATGATAAACTTTCGCAAAATCTATTTGTTTGGACAAATTTTTCATAAAGCATACTCGATTAAAGGCAACAGAAATGGTTTGTTAACCATGTCTGTGGGAGCGTTGACAGCATTTTCCCACGTGATCAGCTGAGTTGTCATCTGATGACTTACACGTCTGAACAAGAACAGTAAAGCGATTTCTGAGGTAAATTTCGCTCTGTGATTAATGAACAAGCACTGAAGAGGTAGTGGACAGTTCGACATCACCAACATTAAGAGAGCAATCATACCTTGGGACTGTATTGCAATTCGCGAGCGGAGTAGATAGATATCGATCATGTTGTAGCAAGACTGCGCTAACGATAAGTATCTACTCCACACTCGAACTGCTAGACGTCGCAAAGAGTATGATCGTATTCTAACCAGGAAAGGTCATTAGGCCAACCCGGCCAAATGAAATGAGGTGCACATTTCTGTACGCAGCATGAGACGCTGAACTCAAATCTGCTTTCATTATCTGCTGAACTCTTCTCTGAAAGGAGTTACGGAGGGTTTTTGTTGCCGCCCTTGATTTTCAGTGTCTTGCCTGCAATCACATGTTAGCTCATTATAAAGTATCGAAAGGAGAACCGAATAGTCGATGTGGTGAGCTTCGGTAGCGCAGTTGGTAGCGGTCTTGCTTCTCAAGCTGGGGCTTGCGGTTTGGTTCCTTCCGGGGTAAGGTGTTTTACTTTTTTCAGCATGAATTTTGAATCCGTAATTTTATCAAGGGTCGCCCGACGCTACATCTACGAAGTGTCTGGCTTTGCACCTTACTGTTCTACTTACTTAAAATGTTTAGTTGAGAGGCCGATGCGCTTATGCAGTCTCCTCAACTCTCCAGGTATTCATGGGTGACTAATGGTGTTGAGTTTCTGTTTGTTTGATGAATGGTCTTTTTCATTTTTGTCAACAGGCATGAAAGTCCGGCTTCTACATAATGACGACTCGCGGTCCCCAGCTTGATGCCATCTAGTTAGGGGAATGTTGTCTCCTGGCTGTAGCAGTTTTGTACTCGGTTTTACTTTAATAACTGCTTGATTTATTTTTATTTCTTCGTTGCGTTATGTTTCGACTAACATGAGTCCTGGTATTGTTTTGGGCGCACCTAAAGTGCAGTTTAAATAAATAAATAAATAAATAAACTTCATGTCGAGAAGATATTGGCACTGAATGCTAAAGCATCGAAGGGCTTCCTCTTGATGGTTGTACGAGCTCTTTTTCAAAGTCTTGATGAGCTTCTGCTTTTTTTACCAGCTTCTCTGAGATAATCGTTGCTATCAACAAGAGTGAAACACCTAGCTGATCAGTCACTCACATCAACAGAAAAAGCGTGAAAGACACGTGCAATTTATTAAACGGAACTATGACAAAGCCCCATCCTTTACGGGAATAAATAGATTTGAGAAGCATTCCATGACATTACACAAATATTCAACAACAATTAAAGAAATTCAATTCGAAATTCGTGCTTTTAGATGTGAAACTCGTGGTGCTGAATTCAATTAAGAAGTCGTAATTTCAAATGAGAATTTCGTTGTGCTTGATACCCTCGTCAGGTTACTAAACATCACAAAGATCGCAGAGCCTAGCCTTCGGGCTTGTCTATTCGAAGGAGGAGGAAGACTAGGACTGGAACCATTGTTTCCTTTTCTCACCACTAGCGACAAACTCTTTCTCATATGCCTCATACTGCTTCTCATATGCCATATGTTCCTAGCTAATGAATTCAGTTAGAACAGCAACTAATCAAAGCCCAACCTCGAATCACATGATCGGAGATCGGACTCTGATGGATCGTTTTTCGGCTATTAACGATCCACGTACTAGATTTGAGTATCCGTAAGATCCCACGCGTTCAAGTCTTAGCCGCCCACTCGATCGTGGACTAATAGATTGGCATAAAAGCGTGATACAATAGAACTGGTGAAACGATTCGTCTAAACGGTTTTTCGTGCATTTCTTTTTCCTCTTTGAAAAAGGACAAGAGATTTGATTGAATTGCGGTATTTCTTCCCAAGACCTTATACCCCAAAGCTCTAACGATTCAAAAATTTTAGAACACATTCCATATCAAAATCGGAAGAAAATTTTCGAAGAGACGAAAAACAATACATGGAAATTCGGTTCGGCGACCACTTTTGACCACTTACGTATTTGAACCACAAAAACGAAGTAGCTCAATCCGAATTTTAAAAAAGCTCTTTCATTCCATCTTAAAATATTAGAGATCTTAATGTACTGCAATCACATGGAAACGAAAATTTGACAACCTAAATCATGTGCCAATCTTGAATAAATCTTAATAAATCTAAATATTTTTGTTTCGTAGTTAGCGCATAATTCCACTCAGGAGTAAGTCTGAGAAAAAAGGAACATGGCTACGTAGACGGAGTCAGACCCAAGAGTAAAAACCAGGAGTAAGAAGTTGAACTTGGTGAAGACACGTCGAACAGCTACATACATACGCATTAGCAATATTTTGCTCGGGGAATACAGAAGTGATGGAACCGAAAAATGCTAAGGTGGCTCAGAAATTGAGTGTCAACTTAGTAATTTGCTGAAAAAAAAACCCTCTTGCTTTTACACCAATAGTTTCGGGACTACTAAAGAAGGAACAAAAAACGTACGAAAACACTCCTGCTTCACAACATAGCATTTTGAGCAGCTGCTAACGGCATTCACATCTAATTAATGTCGGTTCACCTCACGGTTAACAAAACTAACATACTTATCAAACAAGACTCGACAATCAAGTGATCAGGCACAAAATGGCTTCTTTTTACAGTAAACATTCTTCGATACAGAGCAGGAAATAAGTTAACAGCGTACATGGAGTTACGTCATATTGAAATACTAAACCTTGTACCTGCGAGTAGACCACTCATACTATGCAAATGCACAACACAAGTGATTGTTACCCTATTATAAGCCTCGCTCCTATCAATCAAGGTACAAGGGAAAACTTAAACTGTTAACTCAAACTGCATGGAGCCTCTTCTTTTCCACGGCTTGACTATATTCTCGTTCGTAATTGTCAGAATGTCTAATCTATAATCTTTTTCAGTAAAGTCCCCTTGTGAGATCAGAAAGTAGCTTGGCCGAAAGTAACGAAACTGTCCAATAGTACTGCACTGCAGTACAATACAATAATGTCCACAATCGATAAGTTCGAGTGTTTTGGGAGGAACGAACGACTACTCCCCATCGTATTTTTGGACGATAAGCTCATTCGAGTAACTCTCTCCCGCATGCATGTGTTTACGAAGAGCGTTATTCGCTCAGGATATATGTGCGCTGTGACGCTGCTTGTTATGCCAGTAAAGGCTCAGCATACTAATAGGAGAGGAAAGAAGTGGTATGACACCTGCGCTTGACATTCCGATAACAAGGGAACGAAGACGCGTGAACCTGCCGTCTTCTTTTTTCTTTCTATGTCATGAAATTCGACCAAAAGCCCCTCATCCACTATTGAATTGACTTTCTAGAATTTTCATCAACAGATC
>MU889571.1:0-17864 GCA_036418205.1 Ostertagia ostertagi
GTCTAAGAAGGTCTAGAGTCTTTTCGAATACATACGAATTTCAGAAAAAGGTTTCTGAAGAAGAGAAGTTTTTTTAAGAATTCATATATGTAAATATCGTATAATATTCACAAATAAGCTGTGTGTATCCTATGCTTGAGCGTTCGTTGCACCTTTCCACAGATTTTTTGATAATTCAGCAAAGTAGCCACCAGAGGAGCTGTGGTAGGGCGATGATACTCTTTTTTATAGGCAAACCCCGGGATTAGCCCGACTAGTAGGAATGCGAGGGAAATTGTAAGGTCCGTACCTACCTAGATCACTCCAGCTTCGTCGCAAAATTGCGCGGTTAGGGCGCTAATCCTTACGGGCCTGCAACCATCGACCCCGTTCAACGCTTCCCACCCACCGCGAGAGATGGTGAGATCAGCGTGCATTGATGTAGAGATCAGCGTGCTCTCTCAAACGACGTGCTCTCTCGCGTATTTTGACTTCTTTGATCGCCCTGTCTGGGAATCGCTACCAATTCGACCTTGTTAAAGTTAAAGGTCCTGAATTTCAACGTTTCTAAAGATTTCTCGTGCTTTCCCCACTTCAGGTCATTCCGCAGCTAAGCATCACTACGAAGCGCTCATAGCACCAGTTTAATCTCGGGGTTCGCGTTCAAAAGACGAGTGATAGTTAACACATTGACGACAACGCGAGTTTTGGCTTTTTTGGCCACGTGGGACCGCGGCGATTTTGCGGGCGCGCTCGCCTCAGGTCGTTCAAGCAGATTTTTGAGTGATAAATACACAACTAATGATCAATTCAAAACCAAATCAGTAAATTGTAATGAGCACAACCTACCAGGGGTACAGTAGTGGAATTTCGATCGAAAGACATGGAATAACAATGAAAAAGCGAAATTTTTCAGAACTAGCTGCAATGGACCTCAAAAGCAATTTTACGTTGATTATTTCAATCAAAACACACATATTGTCATCCCTAAGGTTCCGTATCTACTTCTACTACTATTTAAATCTTCACATTCATAAAAAGAAAAAGTAAACGAAAAATTTATTGAAATGAAGATTTCGTATGGTTCAGAAATCCTCCTCTAAATTAAAGTATACGTGACCATTCTAAGGGCCACTATGTTTGTAGCTACGTCAAGGTCTCTTCCATGGAATGAATACAAGAAACTTCTAAAAGAATCAAGGCGTGCGCTAATAAAATGAGTGTAATTGGTGCGAGGGATATACATATGTACATCCCGCACGGTCCGACATGTCCTGCAATGCGCGGGATATATATCCCCCGCGTTGTCGTCAATTGTTGACAGCAGTGGCGGAACTTAATGATAGAAGGCAACATCATTTAAATTACAGAGAGAGAGTGTCATGAATGCAGAAAAGATGAAGAGAGCAAAAGCCCAGACCGAGTAACGACCTCTTCCTTAAAGTTGATTGCGCATTCATTGGAGGATTAGCGCACTTGTATAGTGGGAAAAGAACTCTCCTTAGTGATTTGAGGTCGCCTTGGGCTGGAAACCGAGAATAAGCAGTGAAACATGTTAAGCCTGCTCAGAAGAAGTCTTAGGAAGGTATGTCGTGTCAATTCCTGAAAAAGCACAACGAAACATAACGAAGAAGTGGGTTAATATAATATTTGAGACAGCTAGGAAATAAAATCATTCCGACATGTTTTCTAGGGAAAATCAAAGAAATTGACTGCATTGACATCTGTCCTGGAGTTTTACCGCATCAACAACCAGCGAAGACTTTTATAAAATTCAAATGCATTTACTTATTGTCATGAGTCAAACATTTGTGCCTGTTCTGTGAGAAAACGTTAAGCTTGCTTCTTTTTAGCTACGCATTTTCCATACATTGGAGTCGTATCGTAATAATATGTGTGAGGATAAATAAGCTTCTCGATGGCAAATGTTCCGTCTTCGTGTGGAGATTGAAATATGTCCTGTTCGTCGACTAGAATCCATTTCACTGCTGCTACCTTCTCTCCTCTATACACTGGACAGCCACCATGCAAACTGCCGCGTGCCTGAATACGCGTTTTTCTTCAACAATTGAAGTTATTCACAAAATCACTTCTTGAACAACTAACCATTTTATTAACATGCAAGAGGTTCATTCAAAAATTCAGCAAGCGAGTTTGGGAAATCAGTCGATTCTGCAGAAAATCACCTACCTCAGTTTCGTCAACATTGACATTGATCCAAAAAATCACGTCTCCAGGTGTAGGAGTAACAGTAGTCTTCAATCTCGGAAATACGGTCCCTGTCAAATCCTAGGTAGCTTTAACATGTCGTATATATTCCAACTCATATTACACAATATTCCAACTCTAGATCAGCTGCGATAAAGATTCTTTTCAACGGATTAACGATATAGGAGAATAGAGGAAAGAGGAACAGATGCTGTGAGTTTAGGTATCTCGCGAGCTATGGGAAATCCTTTTCCGAATTTGAGGTCCAAAAGTATGAGTGGGCGTCAGTTATAGCCATTTTGCCGCAGATTAATTTTAATCTGTTGCGGGAACTGAACCGATGAGCTTGAGTAGTGTTGTTTTTGATGGGAAAACTTCTACTAAACTCCCACGATTTCGCATCATTTTGTATATCGCTCGAAAGAAATTCATTTTCACCTAGAAAATCATGATTTTCCTCCACAGTCCTTGCAACGTCGCTGAATTTTAGATCTGCTAAATGGAAGGTCCAGTCGAAAAAGATTAGCGAGACAACAACTAGCTCGCACTCCATATTCCTCTTGGAAAGGTCAGACGTTGATGTACCCTTTACTTAGCCGTAAACCCTTCGGCACAGTTTGCGGTGCCCATGCCGTTAGGATGGGGAGAGAGAAAGGCGACTCTTGAATGAATAAGCCTTGAACGTTGAGCCACACCTGTTTTTGGACTAGGTTTTTCTCTATCAAGCCCACTGCTTCATATAAATTGATGCAAAATTCGTCAAGTTTCTTTCTGCTTCATTCCGTCGTTTTTGTTTTCATTCTCATTTTGAATTAAGTTGAACTTTAGAAATTCTTCATAAGGTTTTGAATTAAGTTGAACTTTTTCATAAGGTGTTCGGTCCACATTACTTCAGGAGGAAATTTTTTTCCTGAAAAACCCAGTTCGAAAAGGACCGGCAAGTCTTGGTTGGAAGCCTTAGAGCGAAATGCTCAGAAGAGAATTTGGCTGAGTGATTAGTGACGATTTGATTGATAAGTGACACTATTGATGGATGTGGAGGAAATAGTAGTTAGAGCTCCTCGTCTGTCGTCCTAGTTTCCGTATCTCAATGTACGAACCCAAGACTTTACGGGTTTGCAAAGAATGAGGAGGGAGAACATAATATTTCGTAAGTAAATAAATTTCTTACAAATCAGTATATGAAGCTATGTAAAAACATAGAAACGAACACGCTGTTTGAAAAAAAAAACGACTCTACTCATAGGACAGCCTAATAGTGTGACTTTCCTTATATTACAAGAAAGAGACGTCTGGAGTTCTCACACGACAATTCTTTGACGCTGGTCGTATGACGAGTATCTCATTAAATCTGCTCCCAATATGCTAAGATGGGAACAAAGCCGTTTTGAATGAATATTCAAAAATACAATTAAAGTGATGATGCAAATAAACCAGCTAAACCCTCCTCACGCTTTGATGCTCCTTTGAAGTAAAAGAGAACACAGTTGCAAATTCGTCGTCGACAGGTTGGTCACCCCTTAATCAGGCCTTGCTTCTAAAGTCAAACGTAATCATTAAATGTAGAGAAAAGTGTGTCCCAGGCATTCAGCACCTAGATAAGAATCTCCAAAAAGTCGTCATCACTTTGAAATCGCCCTAACTGCGATTTCGTTTGCTAACCACATTCAAAAATTCATCGGAATTTAAAGCAACAGTCCAGGCAGGGTTTCAACTACTTGGTCATTAGGCGGTCAAAACATGCCCCAGCCCAACTAAAGTTTATAGGAAATGTCTTTAATTTCAAAACCTACCTCTAAAATGCGCTGGAAGGGGTCGAAGTCCTCTTGGAGGGGGCGGATCACCCATAAAGAGGCGGATCGCCCAACATACGCTGTGCAGAGTCCGCGCTTGACTAGCGGTCGTTGCGGGACCGCCGCGCTGTATGAGGTCGATTCCATAAGAACGCAATTGAAGCGCTTCAATTTCGATTGCTGGCAAGTAGTTATGTATTTGCAAGCATGCAGCTATTTGCCAGCAGTTGCAATTAAAGCGCATGTACTACGGGCAGGTTCGGACAACTCGTCCAACACACGTCTCCCTAAACGGCAGGGCATGTCCCTGTCTAAGCCCCAGTTGGGCGTTTTCTTCACTTTTTCTCTTTACGTTCGACCACTTTTCACCTACAACTTCCATATAGGTGCTTTTGGCCCGCAAATTCGTTCCTGGACTGTTGCTTTAAGTGGCAAGTCCTCCCGCCAAAGAACACGGCATAATGTCAGGCAATGAGCCATGACGATAAAATCTGGACAATAAGTCCGTCAAAATCTAAAGCCACTGTGAAATACATTATGTCAAAAACTCATCTGTGCACTGGAAGGTTCAATCACATTCACTTATGATAATCATCTTTAATGATGTCATTCTTCACTTTTATTTTTCATTAATAAGAACACGAACGCCTGAGTCGGAGAGGCCCACTGTCCTTGCATTCATACCACAAATATTCATAAACACTGCGTAACAATGTATTTAACGCAGTGCTTATAAATGGTCAGGCAGGCATACAAGGCAATCAAACCTTTGTGGCTTAATTCTTTTCCAATTAAAGTTGCAGCAACTTCGACCTTGTTGGTTCAGTATGATGGAGATAGATTGCGTGCGTCCCAGAAGTTCCTCTAGTGTGCAGGCCTGATGTCTTCTCCATACCCTATAGCTGTGATTAGCCTTTTGCTATAAATTTTTAGTCGAAAGAAATGTGCATGAATTCTTGTCCGTATGCTAGTATTCTCAAGTTAATGGAAATGTATAATTGTTATAGGAAGATGATTCGTTCTGTTTTGCAAGATTTGCTCAGAAAATTTTGTTTGAAAATTTGCTCTTGCAAGATTGAAATTGCGGCGTGGAGAAGAATGCAAACTTCTACCTGCCAAAGTTCACTAGATTCGAAGTTAATAAACGGCATCATTGCTTGGGCCCTTCTGAAGACTTTTGCTGCTCCTACGGTTTCCTCGTCGTCAATCGCAGTTCCGTTTGCGCGCCTTGACTTGTCATAAAATGGTTCTGGGTGAAGGACATTGACCACTTGCTGAAAAATTCTAGAGGGTCATAAGATTTTGCCCGATAGATCAACGTGCAATAACAATAACCTCGGGTTCCATCTCCATATGTCGAGTCTCAGCAAGAAATTCATCGACATCCTGTTTCGGAATAAATTCGTGAAGAATAAGAAGAATTGGATCTCCGGCTAATCACTTCAGTATTCAGTTTCTGATAGTTAATTATGTGAGTGTAGCACAACTCCGCTAGAAATCATTAGAATTACATTCTGAGGCATCACTGATAAACGAAAGTATGATTAGGTGCCACTAGATAAACAGCATTCTGTACGAATTGAGCAAACGTTTTAACCATTTGAAATGTACACTAATGCCTAAAAACAGTTAGGCTTGCCTAAAATTTCTTACCCCCCATTAATGCTGTCGTCGTTCTTACCCCTAATGCTGTCGTCGCTAAAGTTCTAAAAAAAGAATTCATCAACTTTTCCTTGAAGAAAACGTTGACTCACTACTGTTCCTTTGTTTAGGTGAGTCGCAGAGGTCTCGGTCTTTCTTTGGCCAGTAATGATCTCCAGGAAAAGGATCCGTACGTCTTCTGCATGACACTGCACCAAATTTGCCATACAGAGCTACGAGAAGAATAAGAGAATGAACCTAAAGAGCTTCTTTTGCGCAGGCTTGAAGTTGTATGCATGTAGAATAATCGGCTTGGCAAGTTTCTGACTAGCACACTGTGGTTAACCGCACTTTCACAGAAATTGCTGGCAGTTCAGAGTTTCGATTTTCCTACCTTCTTTACAGACAGCTCTACACAGCTGAATGATAAATGTGCCTTTAAAACATCTACACAGCTAAATGATAAATGTGTCTTTAAAACAAACAAGAACTTAGAAAAGAGCTTGTTCTTGGCGGTTGTGAGCAGGTGAGGCAAAAGAGAACAACTCCGTCGCTTACAATTTGTAATAGTTGTCGTCCCTTACTGTTGCCTTTTTTCTCAATATCGTTCTGCTCACCACCAGTGTTTGCTGAGCCATGCAAGTACCGCTTTAACCACTCTCACCGCTTCCATTTTTCTCGTTTGCGGCCTGCTCTGCGTGCATGCTGCGGCTTTGCGCTCTCTCACTCGTTGTGCTCACTCGCCTAACCTCTGTGCTCACGCTGTCACTGTCTTAGCATAAAGTGTGCCAGCTTATAGCTATAGCATCTTCTTTTGTTTTTTCTTTACTGCCGACCTATATCCCTTATATCACCAACGCTTTCATTTTAGTGCGAAAACCACACCTATTCGATCCTGAAGCGTGGCTTCAGTTATTACATTGCGCATAATCGTTGCACTTCTCAAAATTAATAAGAACTACCGCCAGAAAACAGTACAAACTCTGATGTTGCAACTGGTCAACAAATTTTTTTTTGTATAACTCTGAAGGTCGACTTGATAAACAGACTAGAACTCTGAAACATATGTGTGATGACAAAGATATATTGAAAGGAGTAATTTTTCTCTGTGGAGTCTAGGTTCCGATTCTTTCGTTGTCGTCGCATCCTCATCCAATTTGTTCGTGTAAGGAACAGTTTAGGACTATGTCAAAATGGAAATATTTTTCGTGGTTTCGGAAGCCAACAAAGCAATTAAAGCCAAGATTCTTAAAGGACGAATTCACGATGAAAAAGCAACCCATTTCAAATTAACCTAGGGATGGTGAGTGGTACACGAAAGAAGGAAGAACCATGAGAAACGGCCCAGAACCCGAGAAATGGGACCCCTTCCTTGCCCGTTGATTTGAGCATTGATGCGACTCTCATCGCTGTGCCCTCTTCAACACTACGCTCTCTCACCTATCTAATCACTCGCCACGTATAGACCTGCGGCGAGTGATCAGATGATCGGTGGGCGTGCACTGGCCAGCCGCGCCAAGATTAAGCCTTAATAGGTCGCCGAGGTCAACTCCTTCTGTGCAAATTGTGCTTCAGTTCGCACACTTAGGAGCTCCGCGGGTCCCTCAACCAGGTGAATTCTTCCTAATTCGATTTTCCCTCTGATCGTGAATTCGTCCTTTAAAATAGGTGTAGAAAAGTATTCAGTTATGAAGCTATAGGTGGGAGGTGGTCTGGAAAAGAGAAGGAAAGCAAACGAAACCACCGATTACGCCCCGCACAGAGACCTCCCCTATTTCAGCCATTCCACCTTGGGATAGAGAAGGGGCGCGTTGGACGAGTTTCACGAACCTAACTCTAGTTGCTCCAGTGCCAATGACATTGGGTCGCAATGGGACCGCTGCCTCAAATGCGCCCGCGCTTTTCAAGCAGCGCCACGTGGCAACCGACAGCGGAGGGTGGGGCTTGCGGACGAAGGTGTGAGTTGCGGGTCGGACGAGCTCCTTGCGCCTTTGTCGCGCACTTTCAAGCGGCAAAAGGGGCGCGACATTGTCCGCCTGTCTACCACCCCGGGTTCTTTCTGCTCCAGACACTGGTTCATAAATGACATGGAGCGAATAGCCAGTGCCTTCTTTTTTGTACTTCATACGAGAGAGATGAACCCTTTGTAATTATTTTCAAGTTTTAGTATTCAAAACATGTGCATTTATTATCACTATAAGAATAAACGGCAGTTTGACGAAGTCAATTGGTTCTAGGATCAAGTGGAATCCATCTACCTGCACAGCGGGGTCATCTATTCAGTTGACAACTTATTTTAAGTAACGCCATATCGTGGATCAGCATTTCTCAATCAGGCAGCATCAATATATCTTCAGTCGATATGCTAGCTCTCCACTAATGCGAAATGATGAATATATACCTTATGTTTGAGTGCAATCATTTTATAGCAGGCAATATCAGAGAAGAAAGATTATAGGGAACTCGCTCAACTTTGGTGGAGGTTTTATCGCAAACATAAACTTCAAGATCCATCTTAGAATACTAATCTTCAATGATAGGCGCTCAACTGCATTCGCTGTAAGTGCAGACTTGCACGTCATCTAAATATCGCAAACAATAAATGCGTTCGACTTGCCTCACAATGCTTTCAGTTTATATGCTGGGACGGTTTCACTAAATTATTATATATTAAGTGAGTTGAGAAGCTTGTCGTTGCGTTTTTTGAGTATTTTGAAAATCAATTAGGCTTAGAGGTCAATCATATGCACCCTTTGATTTCCGCGGCCAAGGTGAATGTCCACTAATAAGTCTAGGCTAGCAAATTCAACTAATCCTCAGTAACATTTGTTTTATTCTTCGAAAAAAAAAACTGACACTGGCGATGTAGAATTCCTCATCGCATTTTGGAAGAAGATGGCTCCAAGCAGGGCCCAGCGAGGGTTGAGGAAAACTCTGAGATACGATCACAGTTCTTGCAACATATATTGCCCTTGCAGCAGCTTATCTACTAGGGGAACATGTCGTGAAATTGAACACGATTCAAGTAACCGTGAGTTCTTCAATGTAAACGAACAATGTTAAAGAAGGTTCGGAAATTTTTGAAGAGCACGAGCCAAATTCGTGAAAACAATGAGAAAAAGCCATTCGGATATTTGATGAGAGTTTTTTAAGAAACAGGACGTCCGTTCTACCTAATGGCGATCAAATTGACGTGGAGGTATCCAGTGCAGATGCGGGACTTTTGGCTCGTCCGGGCTTGCGCGCGGCAATTCCGCGGTGGGATGCGCGGCGGTGAGATGAGACAAGGCTTCGCGGGCTCTGCAATAAAAATAGATAAATAAATAGAATTTAACACGTCTAAGTGTAAGAGAGATAAACTTCACACAATTCTGCGGTTTGAAATGACTTTCCGCGCGCAGAGATTTGAATGCAGTGGTGGGTGTGATGAGATTTGAGCGCAAAGAAATGAGAGAGAGTACCTCCACGGAAGTGCCACCACCATCGCCAAAGCGAGTGAGAAACTAAATCAGGAGTTTTTATTGAGATAATGTAATGTTTGCCAATTACATATATATTTTGATGATCGCGGTGCTCATGTCCTTAGGGGTAACATTCTAGGCAGGGTCTATGACAGATGACGCTAAGACTGAGCGCGAGGGAAAATCGTCAGGTAGAAAACAAATTGCTCACCTCGTACCTTAGAATCCGTTCCCTCAACCAAGGCTCAGTTCTAAGGACAGAATGGGCTTCGCTCGACTGCTTCACCCCCCCCCCCCCCCCCATCCTCCATACGACCCGCGACGTGAGCGCATCCGATCCTCTAAAATCACTGTGCTTTCTTCTCATCCATTCCTACTGAAGTTTTCTTGCGATCACTGCTGTGCTCAAATCTACTAAATCTACTCTCTATCTTAGGTAATTTGAATCGCAGAACCTTGCAAATTTCATCAGCAATATGCCCACGTTTTCGCGTGTTGATTTCCACCGCAAAAGCCCACGATTGGCTTCGTCCGAATCGTCGCGCAGTTCGCCGCGCACTTTGCCGCGTGCCAGCCCGGACGGAACGGGGAAAAAATCATGAGGCCAAGTTTCTGTATAGAATTCTGGCATTCCTTCGTTACATGTGTTTTGCGAAGATGCTGCGCAATGGAACAATTTCATGTTTGGGAAACCTCAACTTAGCGATATCCGAAGCAATCTATCCAGTTGTAAGCAAGAAGGATCTGAGCCAGCAGCACGGTATCGTTTGCAGTCTGTAATGGTGCAATCCTACAATGGGGGAGGGCGGAACCTTTCAACCGAAACTACACGCGGGGTTTCACTTCTTGGGCTCGTTGTGATTGCTGGGCTGCGTGTTCCCGACCGATCCTCCTAGGTTGTTTGGGCAGACTGCACACTCCCAAACCCAGTGACCCCTTGTCAAGCCGATTGAAACTACCACTTTTAGATAGAAAACTTTGAGAGATGATCACACGTGTCTTTCGAGCCACCTCGTCCAGCTCGTGAGAATTGAGAACCTTCCTCGCGTGTACAATTTCTTCCTAGCTCAACAGTGGGAGGACTGAACGTGTTCTGCAGTTTGACGGATACTGGTGCCACGTTGCCTTCAAGAAGCCCTCGCATGCATTAACTATGCACGGTCATTAGCAAAATAAAGTTGATCTTCACTGTCGTAGTCGCCCTGGCAAAGCTTGCGAATCACTTTCAACAGTAAGTTTCTCTTTCATTGAGTCTGGTTCCCAGAATCACGAATATATTTCCGAAATACGGGTACTTTCTTGCTGATGCCACAGGCCGGACTCAGTAATGAATGACCGGTGGCGAACATGGTGTTTGAAAATGGATAGCACCTATTCACTCTTATTAAGAATACTGACGGTCGGAATTTCATATGAAAGGGACGCCTAAGGTTGCACATTTGTGCTTTGGCGGTAAGAACACCCCACAAGGGAGACGGCCCGGGTTGTGTAAGAGATCGGCGCTCAAACGGTTATGAATGACTAAAGTAATACTACCTCTCGCTCGCAATTTCTTCAACGAAGCACTTGACAGTCGGTTAAAGTAAAAAATGTGACTGACGTTGAACTTAAATGGCGAATTCGCTGCAGCTTGAACTGGGCCATTAAAAGTTGACTGCTGTTAATGAAAGTCAGTCATTGTTACTCCAGCAAAAAAATAATACTGCTCTTGATGCAGAGCTGCTTGCAAAACTTTTGACAGCATAATGCAAAGTGGCTAGCTTTTATTGTTAACGTAAGGTGTGCATAGAAAATGAGTTGACGAAAACACTACCTTCGTCTATGATTACGATATCGCAGAGAACATTTCGATGATGCAGGTTAACCATCGATAGCGCGACTGAAGAGAATTTTTGGGCCATATGCTCCATCAGAAAAAAGGAAATTTCTAATTCTAGCTGTTTTTCTATGGATGCAAGTGATCTCAAATTTCGATGGCGCTGATTACTAATTGAGGGAACCAGTGAGGAATCTGATGATTGCTGCCTAATCAGAAGTTTGAAAGCACTTTAATGGCCTGGGACTTGTTTGGACGTTTCATCTAATGATTGCTTAACACTAAAGCGAATTTGTTACAGCGGGATACTCAAGTCAGACTTTGGGCCTTGGCTATGGTTTGACGTGCCCTTGCCTGCGCTGATAAGAAGCCGTTGGATCGTTGATTTCTTAAACATTCTCCGTGATACCCAGCAATACCTGCTGGGGCAGCTTATCCCGCTTAAGAGTTTATTAATACTACTTGGAGAAGTGTGTGGGGGAGGATCAGTGGCGAATGTTATTAAGAAAAGGGAATCACAGTTACATGCCTGTCTTCGAAAAAAGGGCAATTGTTTAACAATCACTATTGAATTCAAATTTGCAAGTCATATTCTTCACTCCTTTCCGTTCTCTCTCTAGTTCCGAGCTTTTCGAAAGCAACTTGTTAATGGTCTGGGACTTGTTTGGAGTTTCATTCTAATGATTGCTAACACTAAAGTGAATTTACACGGGATATCTCGAAGTCAGATTTGGCTTTGGCTATGGATTTGACGTGGCCCTTGCCGCGCTTGATAAAAGCCGTGTGGATAGGTTGTTTCTTAACATTCTCCGTTGTATACCAGCAATACATGCTGGAGGCAGCTTATCCGCGCAACCTCCATCAAGCGCGGAGGCTGCCACCACGTCAAACTCAAGATACGCTCAATCTGACTTCGAGATATGGAGTGTAGCAGGATACCGGAATGAAAGAAAGACCGTGTACAACCATTTCTTTGATGTTCCACTTGCAAGATATTCCTTTGAAACGTGCCACGCCTTGCCATGTTGAGAGGGGTTTGAACAAAAGGAGTAAATTGAGTTAGGTTTCTCGGAAGATAGTGTCACTTTTCAACCTTTATTTCAAACCGACAAGTAAAAGCTCAGGACGACCGTCGGCTGTTCCAATTATGTGGAATCATTTGGACTAGTTCTTGTAATACTGAGTTCCAATTTTTAACTTGTCGTTCAGAATTTTTGGAATAATATATACTAGCTTGAGAAGTGGTGATGGGGGGAAGTACAGGGAGAATGTTATTAAGAAAGGGAAATCACAGTTCAGCATCTGAATCCTTCGAAAAAAGGGCAATTTTAACAATCACTACACATAATTCAAATTTGACGTCATATTCTCAACTTCCTTCCGTTGCTGCTCAATCGATTCTGGCTATCTAGGACGTGGGGCAGAAACAAGTTCCTATCATTTGCCATATTTTGCGCTTACTCGTTAGTTTGAGCATGAAGTATAACAAAACTGTTGAAAATACCTTCATTCGGGATCTACTCAACCATAAGAAGCGTGGTCTCTATATGAGACCCCCCCTTGATTGTTCAATCGTAAATTCCATCATCTAGCAAGGAGGCGTGGACGACACTGCCACTTAATCCCAGACATTCACCACTGAATTTTTTCTCCTTTTTCGAAATGTGAATGTAATGGAATTAGTTGACTCCACACTTGCATTTCAGACGTTATTAAGTTAAAAATAGTTCCAGTTTCTGAAACTCTGTTGATCATAGAACTCGCCCTCTGCAACCGTCGCCTTTCAGTTCAGTCTGCAAAAAACTTTTTGGAGTCCAGCAAAGATAATATCTTTCTGAGACTGTTTTTTTTAAGCTCGACTATGCGATTTCTGAATATATTCAATTTAAATGAGCAATCGGTCCAAATTTTTCGATTAAATTCTGCAATTAATTGCTATTTATTACAGAACCAGTTACTCCGAGCCTGCTGAAGAAGGAGCAATGCATGGAAGCCTTTGGTTCGGGTGTCCTTCCGTCACTGATGCATAGCATTCTCGTTTTCGACCTCTGTCAGAGCCGACAACTTTGACTGATTATGTTTCACTGTGACGGTGTTCTACTGAAGTTAAGTCACCTCCGCTCATTAAAGTGCACAATTTGGTTGAACTTACTTTGCCATCGATTCAGGTGATGCCTCACATAATTTTCGGTTAGCAGATGAAGGGGCCGACGGCAAACAGTAAATAAGCAAAAATTTAATAAAGTCTGCTTGTCTCAGTATTGTGAGGATTGGAAGTGGGCTCCATTGTTCCTGAAGGAATCCCAAAGAAAATTCTAACCGATTGATCTTCACAATCGTTTATCTACATTGAGTTGGTGGCATCTATAGTTTCAAAGAACAAAGACAAACTTGAATCGACTCTTTGGACATGTGCTAAGTTGCAAACTTGGTCACATTCGGAAATGCTGTAAAAAATGTTCAAGCTCCGATGCAATGAGTACACTTCCCCATGAGTACCTGCGACATTCAAGTCGGAGCATCATGGATTGAGTTAATGGCAAGGTTCGGTATAAAAATCGCGCCTTCTTGAAATGTTCAATTGTGAAGGCTCGAGGTGAAGGTGATCTGAAAAAAGATGAAAGCAAGCAAACCACAGATTGCGCCCCGCACAGATACCTCCCCGATTTCAGCCGCATTCCATAGGATAAAGAAAGGGCGCTTTGGGACGAGTTTCACGGACCAACTCTAGCTGCTCCAGTGCCAATGACATTGGATCGCAATGGGACCGCTGCCTCAAATGCGCCCGCGCTTTTCAAGCAGCGCCACGTGGCAACCGACAGCGGAGGGTGGGGCTTGCGGACGAAGGTGTGCGTTGCGGGTCGGACGAGCTCCTTGCGCCTTTGTCGCGCACTTTCAGCCCGCAAAAGGGGCGCGACATCAACGCTTGCCGGCCTGTTTACCACCCCAGAATGGAAGATTCGAAGCGCTTTATCTGAGCGGTGCATGCAAGAATAGGCAGGATTTTCGAATGTGAATGATGCACGAATTCCGAGGCTTGAGGAACAGGCGTTTTTCTATAAAGATAGGGAGGAGCTCTTTTCTGAGAATGTTCTAGGGTTCTTCTTGACTCCTGAACTGTGACTGCATAGTCAATGCGACTAAATCTTTAGGCAAGCGCTCCATGCCACGAACAGAATAATCAGAAGCCTTAACTACAGATACTTTTGCCTTTGTGCTCCTTCGGGGTTGGATATCTTACCAAGGCCGCTTGGTTGATTAGTGGCGGCTGGATAACGCCAGCTTCGATTTCACAGCATTTAACTATTTCATCTTTCATTATTTCATCTCAAATGGAAGAAGCTTGTGAAAGTGATGACTGCAGTGACCCTCTCTTCACGCTGCTCACACTGTGAAAAGTTTTTTTTTGCTTCAACCATTTTGTAATAGGATATCACATGTGTTCTTTAAACGTTTCTAAATGATTTCAGTAATACTCGCCTTGAATAAAGTCTTCAGGTTCTTTACATAAACGGAAGATGCTTGCGGTTCTCATTGAAACGGAATTTTCCGTCGAGACCCTGTTTTCAGCACGTGTTCGCGGTCGAAAAGGCGTGCTACTAGTCAAAAAGGGTCTAGAACCGTTTTGCAAAAGTTTAGGAGACCGAAAGGATAAAAGGCAAAACTCCAGCGCATCATCAAGGATTCGACCCTCCGTCTCGAGTCCCCAAGTCCAGCTGCGCCACCGAAGCACATCCCCGTTGCGGCTCGAGTGTTCATGAACGCACTCCCGCCGATAAACGATTTCGCAACTTCGTTCAGAGAATCGTTTAGCAGATTTGGAGGGCAGATTCGAATTCAGCGTCCCAAGATTGGTACAGAAATATGCATCCCATCCTGAAAGGCCATGTCGAGGTGGGATCCTTTCCTTGTAGGCAGGGCTCGTAGTGTTCTTTTTTAAATGCATGAGACATCGTGATGACATCCTAGTTTCTTCATCTCATCTTATAGTTATTTACTTTTGTATTGCTATTTGTTGTTTTTTCATAGATTTTCTATGCTATCACTTTCTTAGCGTTTTCATGTGCTGCGCATTTTACCATTTGTTTCCAGATGCTTCACATGATACACCTCAAGTAATAAATAAATAAATAAGTAAATTAAAATAATGAATATCTCACACATTGACGACAACGCGGGGGATATATATCCCGCGCATTGCAGGCCATGTCGGACCGTGCGGGATATATATCCCCCGCACCATTACACTCATTTTTTTCGCGCACGCCTGATTCTTTTAGAAGTTTCTTGTATTCATTCCATGGAAGAGACCTTGACGTAGCTACAAACATAGTGGCCCATAGAATGGTCACGTATGCTTTAATTTAGAGGAGGATTTCTGAACCATACGAAATCTTCATTTCAATAAATTTTTCGTTTACTTTTTCTTTTTATTAATGTGAAGATTTAAATAGTAGTAGAAGTAGATAAGGAACCTTAGGGATGACAACATGTGTGTTTTGATTGGAATAATCAACGTAAAATTGCTTTTGAGGTCCATTGCAGCTAGTTCTGACCAATTTCGCTTTTTCATCGCTTATTCCATGTCTTTCACTGAAATCTCAATACTGTACTCCTAGGTGGGTTGTGCTCGTTACAATCTACTGATCTGGTTTTGTACTGTTCATTATTTATGTATTTATCACTCGAAAATCTGCTTGAACTACCTGAGGCGGCCGCGCCCGCCCCAGTTTTGGCTTTATTGGCCACTGCTTTCCGCAGTGGCCAATAAAGCCAAAACTCGCATTGTCCTCAACGCGTTGAATCATAGACCGTGATGACATCCTAGTTTCTTCATCTCCTTCTTCCTCTCCTCTTTTAGTTAAATTACTTTTTGTTAATTGCATTGGTTTTTTTTTCATTAGATTTCCAATGGTACACTTCCTAGCGTTTCGTATGCGCGCCATTTTACCACTTTACATGCTCACACGATAAACTAATAAAAAGTAAATATTTAAATAATCACGTATGCGAAATGCCCTGGCTGTCATAGTACTCGTAAGCGATGCATGTCACTGGTAACTTTACCGTCCGAAGAACAGGATTATAACGTGAATTTCATTTTCCGAACGAAAGAAATAATATCCAAGTCGCTGATGAAGCTCTTTCGGAAAGAAGAAGAAGAAGAGAGACACCAATGATCGATGAAAGTGTAAGTCAGTCCAACACATGGAATGTGGCAAGAACACAACTCCTCTCACCACCCAATTCAGCCGGAACTCTTCAAGACAGCCGTATAGCGAAGTGTCGAGCAAGGCTGTCGCTACCGGCAATTTTCGACGCACCTATACTGGTATCCAACGTCCTGGCTCTACTCTCTCGCAGACAGCCATCATCGCGGACTGATGACCACGACAGTCTAACTCGTCGCCCTACGGCTCTAAAAGTACGATGATGACTCTTCACAAGGAGTAGAATTTCCTTTGAATGCGTGTACGCCTAAATCCACGCACACGACCATGGTGATGTAACGCCAAAGCTGAAAATGAGCTGGCCACGAACTTCGTATAGACATACACGATAGTTTTTATATTAGTATAGCGCAGCAGAAAATGAAAACATCCGAAAAAACATGATATTAAATTTTCTTTGCAGGTTCAGTCGCTCCATTCCTCCACCTTCATGAGAAGGGCGTATTTGAAGGCAGTACAAAGAATGAAAGTGCATCCCCGCAAAGAAGACTGCCACATGTGCGCACGCGCTGCAAAGGCACCTCCTCCGCCTATCACTCGCTCCTTCTCCCTTAATACCTCGCTGAGAATGACGCTGTTGTTAGGGACCCTGTCGGAAAAACGACAACCGTGAAGAAAAAGCGCTGGGCAAATGAAGTTGTTTTTTAGGTTACAGGAATAGCACAACACACTATGTCTACTACAATACAGTTTCGTTCGAAGGTCCCCATCATATAACACCTTTCAATCGATTCTGCAACTGTGAGTGGAGGAGGGATGCATGGCTTATACCAATACCAAATCGGATGATGACGATTGCTCCTATTCTTATTGTTTGCGTTCAAAGATATTGTTCTAGACACATTCCGAGTGTTGCCAACGAGTCACACTTGCAATGGTGAATGAGGGAGCGGATTTCCAGGTGGCCGGATCCGACCTCGATAGATCCTCGACGCAATTATCTCTTCAACCAAAAAGCTGTAGAAGAAAACTAAACAGACCATCAGGAAGCGCAAACCTTCCGCTTTCCAAAACTATCTTCCCTTTTTCAGGATCTTACAATATAAGAGATATATTGCTCTTGAAGTGGCAAAAACTCGCGTGAAAATTTCGGCCTCCTCGACATTTACTCGACGAAATTTGAGAGACCCTATCTTTCTGCAAGGAAGGCTTCCAGAGCAATTTCGATGCTTGTTGGAAACGCGAAATCCAGCTCTATCTAACTCTACCTCAAGCTGCTTCAAAGGTTGTGAAATGGAGGAATGCAACCTTTTCATCGAGGGTGTAGATTCGGACGTTTTTTTTTGAAATTTCGGCAAATCTGACCCAGTGACAATCGCGCCGCAGCTGCCGTTGAATCGGCCTTTGATACACTCGGCTGTTTTGATATACTCAAGCAAGAATCAAGATTGAATCGCAACCCCGTGTCTTCAGGATTTCTGTGCGTTTCTGAACGAACCTCGCCTTGAGGTCACACAAAGTTAATGCCTCTTTCCTCGAGTCGATATTTCAGTATGTACACAAAAGTATGCAGCGATGGAAGACGTGCATAGATGACAAGATGAAGCGTCCTTAGCATTATTTTGCAGAATTTTTTTTGATTTGTTTTGCAGGATTTATTTTAATTGAATTAATTTGCTCTGTTAGAGGGGGTCGTGCCAGGATCTCGATTTCGGGGGGGGGTCGTACCTCTGCGACCACGTACTCGACACGATTTTCACCCTGGTCACACAACCCGTGCAGGTTGCCACTTCAG